>CM064516.1:23032722-23122722 GCA_032716605.1 Paralithodes platypus | reverse complement strand
CACTCTCAACAACTCTTTTACGGGGCAGCGAGTCTAGTATTTATCGCAGTCACTTCACTTATACTTTTTACGAAATACTTTATGATTTTATTATTTTAATTCTGCTACGTACGATTTATTCTTTCACAATTATATATTTGTACTCAATGGCCTTGGCAAACGCTAAATTATGTTTTTGTTTTTCTTGTATATGCACAAACACACACACACGCACTCCTCTCATCGCTAGAATATATTTTATATATATATCTCAATATATTCATCTATATATATATATACTGATATACTATATATATATGAAAATACAGCATATAATATGTATCTTGTACTCGCTAGGAAAATTAAACACGGGGCTGCAAGCTTTCGTCTATATTCCAAGACATCTTCCGGCAGATAGAGAAGAAAGGGTGGGCGTCAATTTATCTCTCGTAACCCTTGACAGTTACCAATTAGTAAGAATGCATGAATTCATTTTTGACAAGTATCACAAAGGAACACATACTCCGCTTTTCATTTTCCTAGCGAGTACAAGAAATATATTAGTCACGTGTATATGTGATTCTCTCTCTCTCTCTCTCTCTCTCTCTCTCTCTTAAATCTCCTATACAATGTAAACAAAAGTTTAAGTGATTACTCTTATACAATATACAAGTTGCTTCATGTATTTTTTCCCCATACCCATTTTGTACGTCATTTGGTGATAAAGACCTATTTGTTTACAAAATTCAATGACGTCCCATCATTCACACCTCACCAGTTCTTATCACTTAATTATCTCTAAACCCCTATGGAATCTGGCAAAACAAATAAATACATATACTACTAAATAGGTATTACATGTAGATTATATTGTTTACTATAAACAAAACACACTTACAAACTAACATCCAAACGCGGCAATGATATCAAACAAGTTTATCAACATATTGTTGTGTAATCTAAATGCCTTTTCTGTTGGAGTTTAAGATGGTCGCACACAAACAACACATTTGAGAAAATGTACAATCCACGAATTTATAATATTTTTCTGCAAGATGTACAATAAATGAAGCTTGTGATTTTCGAAGACTATACTATTATTGACTGTTACTCACCTGTACTTAGCATAAAGCAAACAACACAACAAAAGTTCAGGAACAAAAAATAACTATAAAAACACAATATTCGTGTACCATAAATCTTTGCAAATCTATAATCATATAAAGGCGTAGAATGACTACACATAACTTATTGATATATTGTTAAGGGGGCCCACCTCGTGTTTTGTTTTCTCTCTCTCCCTCTCTCTTTGGGTTGTATCCATTCGGCCCCATTCAGCCTACTGTTTTAAGACGTTTATCCCCATCCAGGTGTCGATTCTTTTCCTGGCGAGCGGTAGCGAGCCAGCATATCTGTTTGTTGTTTTGGACAACAGGCTAATTTTGTACATTTTTCGATAGAAAAATGTCTCCGGCGAAGCCGAATTTCTTCATACAATGCTGGCTCGCTATCGCTCGCCATGAAGAAATCGACACCTGGATGGGGATAAACACCTTAAAACAGTAGGCTGAAGGGGGCCGAATGGATACAACCCAGAGAAAGAGAGAAAAGGAGGAAAAAAAAGCCGGTGACCCCCCTTAATGATACAATAGGTGATTGCGCAGTGATTTTCAGAGGCTCGTTTGTACCGCGCGGCCTTCAACAGAGTTAATAAAAAGTGTTGGGACAGCGCCGATATGATGGCCGGATAGTGGAGATACGAGAGATTAGATAGTGATGGCAAGATGGAGAGGCGGAAGGGCGGAATGAAAACACAATTAACCTTGGAGGGAAAAAAAAGGGAAAGGTAAAGCGTTAAGAGGGGATGGGCTGGGTTTGTCTACCCCTTTCTCCCTCTTGTTTAGCCCAATTAGTTTTGAGATTTTAAGACGTTCGGCTCATTAGATTGGCGATTTAAACCTATTTTAATACTTTTCGCCCCATTTCGTTGTCAATTTTAAGACCTTTCGTGCCATTTAAGGTGTCGATTTTTTCCTGGCGAGCAATAGCGAACCTTCAATTTTAAAACGGCCGGCACATTTTTCTACCGAAAAATGTACAAATTTATCTTAAAGGGGGGGTTCTAGGGAGTGTTTTTCTAAGCTTGATGGAGGTCTAGGGAGGAAACCAAAACAAATTATAGAAAGATAAATAAACAACCAAATAAATGAGCCCATCGGACAAATATAAGAGTTGAGGACGAAATCAAAATGACACTACCCAAAGAAAGGGGCATACTAATCCGTGTACTCTTTGTAAACAACACTAATTCCCACACTATTCGTCCGGTATCAAAGGGAAGGAGAGCGATAAGACATTGAGAAAGGGAAACGTGAGTTGGGCAGCAGATATAATAGACCGATAGTGGAGATAACATAGATAAGATATCCCCCACACACACATGGGAAGTCGGAGGAGGAGGAGGCGGAAGGAATAGGCTATAACTCGTTTTATTTTTCTCTTTTTCTCTCTCCCTCTCTCTCTGGGTTGTAACCATTTGGCCCCATTCACCCTACTATTTTAAGACGTTTATCCCCATCCAGGTGTCGATTTTCTTACTGGCGAGCGGTAGCGAGCCAGCATATTTTAAAACATAATTATCTTTGATATTTTTCGATATCAAAATGTTTCCGGCGAAGCCGGATTTCTCCATACAATGCTAGCTCGCTATCGCTCGCCAAGAAATCAACACCTGTATGGGGATAAACGACTTAAAACAGTAGACTGAATGGGGCCGAATGGATACAAGCCTGAGAAAGATAGAAAAGGAGATATCAAAAGCAGCTCACCCTACTTAATGAAATATAAAGTTGAGGAAGGCCCTGTGAGAGATAAGGAGTTGTGGCAGGGGAAAAGATAAGAATACAACGTGAGAGTTGTGGAAGGAAAAAGAGTTGTGAATGGGAAAGAAATCTATAGAAAATGGCCAATAGCCTATAGTTGGGAAAGGGAATAATTGGACAAGTTTGATGGACAGACAGTAGAGATGAGATAGGTTAGCCAACACATCTATGGGGTGATGGAGGGACAGAAGGGATAAATAGCTGACCTTACTGAAGATAAATAGAGAGAGTTGAGGAAGGCCTTGTGAGAGATATGGAGTAGGGGAATGGAGAAATATAAAAATTGTGAGGTAAAAGTTATAAACGTAAAAATAATAATTGTTGGTTAGTGAAATCTGGGGAAGGAGTAATATAAAATATTGGGAGATAAGAGTTAAAAGGGTGAACAAAACTAATAGATGGTTAGTGCAATCTGGGGAAGGAGAAATATCAAAATTGACAGATAAAAGTTATAGTCAGCTGTTGACAGTCCAGGGTGGTGGTGGAGATAACTACTAACCAACACATATACAGTACATACCACACACTCACTCTCTCACACACACACACACATACTCTCTTACACATACACTCCCTCTTTTACACACACACGCATATACCAGACATTAGGACATAGACACACACACACTCACATATTCACACACATACACAAGGCAAACACGCACACGCATATACCACACATTAAGACAGACACACACACTCCCACACAAAAGACAAACACAACACACATACCACCTCTCTCTCTCTCTCACACACACACACACACACATTCTCTCTCTCTCTCTCTCACTCACACACACATACTCACATTCACCAACCCGACCACACACACACACACACACATTCACAAACCCGACCACACACACACACACACACACACATTACCAGACAGCCCTACTTGACCTTCACATAATAAGTCAAGGGTCCAAACATTTATTTGGGCACCGGTAGATGGCAGTCAATCGTACCTCCAATCAAGGCCGGGTTTATGGACCCCCTTCTCCCTCAGTCTTAGCTTCATTAGTTCTGACATTTTAAGACATTCACCCCAGTACCTTGGCGATTTTAAGACCTTTTGTCCCATTAAGGTGTCTTATTTTTTCCTGGAAAGCATTAGCAAGCCTGCAATTATTTTTTCTGCCAAAAAATGCATAAATTTATCTCAAAGTGGGTCTTGGGGGTATTTTTCTAAGCTTTATGGAGGTCTAAGCAGGAAACTAAAAAACAAAAATAATAAATAAATCAATAAATACATAAATTAATAAAAATCGTCCTTTAAACATATTAACAATCATAAATCAATCAATAAATAAACAAATAAATAATAATCGTCCTTTATACAGTGTGAGTTCTACCTAGCTGGAGTCTACCTGGAGTTGTTTCGGCCACCTCAGCGGCCTCGGCGAGAGTTGCTCCCCCCGAGTTACTCAAAGAACACTTACGGTGCAATAAATAACATCCATAATATATAAATACCAGTAATATTAGTGTAGAATATTAACGCTTTCAATATTGCAACTTTATTCTTCATTGTATTTTGGCTTTAACAATAGACAATTGTATACCTTTGGATGTGTTCGCCGCTCCTCTAGCGGCACCAAGGAGCGCGACGCCCCTCGTTATGGGTGGTGATTAGTTTCCGAAGGCTCAATGGGTATGAAAGGGGTAAGTCTAGCCCAATTAACCTCTTCACCTCCAACATGCCTTCCTAAGCTGAATAAAATCGTCTAAATAAATATATTACATGCGTCATCTACCAATGAAGGGGATAAATGGATACATTGACTGAAAACAAAGGGAGTTATGGCATTAAATATATATGAGAGAGAGAGAGAGAGAGAGAGAGAGAGAGTGAGAGAGAGAGAGAGAGAGAGAGAGAGAGAGAGAGAGAGGAAAAGAGAGTGAGAAGAGGAGAAAGAGGAACTTGCATGGCAGTTGTATGAGTTACAACAGAAACATTAACATACAAGTGTGAACAGCATACAGAGTAGGATGTGTGAGAGATAGATAGAGAGAGAGAGAGAGAGAGAGAGAGAGAGAGAGAGAGAGAGAGAGAGAGAGAGAGAGAGAGAGAGAGAGAGAGAGAGAGAGAGAGAGAGAGAGAGAGAGAGAGAGAGAGAGAGAGAGAGAGAGAGAGAGAGAGAGAGAGAGAGAGAGAGAGAGAGGAAGAGAGATAGAAGAAAGAGGAAATAGTATGGCAGTGTAGAATAGCTACAACAGAAACATTAACATACAAGTGTGAGCAGCATACAGAATGAGATGTGTGACAGAGAGAGAGACAGGAAGTAAAGATGGTGGTGGATAGCAATATAAAGAACTCACTATAACATACAAATTTATCTTCCTTAAAATTATTTTAATTATTTCTCTTTCATATTGTATATACGGTAGTACTCTCTCTTCTCTAATTAAGCTAACTTTTTTTTTCTCCTGTAAATCCCTCCCCCCTTCCCCCCAAAAAGGCAAAACAAAACACACACACACATAACAAACATTAAAACAAGAACATAATAGACATCTATGAACCACGCAGCCATTTTGTAACCTCAAATGCATAAACTAAGTCACACGAATTATTTTTTGTTTAGCGATTAATTGTCATTCGTGGAGTGGCAGCTTTTGATAAACTTGACGACTCCCGCCACCTAGACTGTCCTCCAGTACCAGTAATGAACCTTCTGTCTTACTATACTGCCAGTACTAATGTAAACAGTTCCCAAATATTGACAAAACAGGATAATATTGCCGAAAAGAGCGCTTGTGTGACACCGGTATAAAACTTGTCGTGTGTGTGTGTGTGTATAATTATGTGTGTGTGTATGTGACGGGTGTGTGTGTGTGAATGTACAATCAAGCGGCGCCTGTCAAACACATTCCTCCCCCCACCATCTGGCTACCAACTAAATACCTTGTGTACAGTCACGACCTTAGTATCTGTTCCACTTTTATCCCTTCAACTTTATTTTGCTTACTAAAAAAAAAAAAAAAAAAAAAACACATTTATAGAAAAACTAATTAAATACCTTACTAAAAAAAATAAAAAATAAAAAAAATAAAAAATAAAAAAATCAATATACTTTACGCACGAGAACAAGGCTTGCTCTAAATATTTTGGGCATGTGTGCAGTCTTAGTCATTTGGTATTATAAACATATACCTCTCAACAGGCCAGAAACAGACTGGAATGAGTGCTAAGGAGTGTTTAATTGTAAGATAACTAATGTGAAAATTGTGAAGGTACGACACGACTTTTAATGGGTTACTGTACACAAATTACTGAGTGAAGGAAATAGTGTGTGTGTGTGTGTGTGTGTGTGTGTGTGTGTGTGTGTGTGTGTGTGTGTGTGTGTGTGTGTGTGTGTGACCTCCGCCTAACATGACCTCTAATAAAGACCGCTGACCCTTGAAGTGACCAAATATTGTGTCAGCACCAACAAGGTCAATGTGTGTGTGTGTGTGTGTGTGTGTGTATGTGTGTGTGTGTGTGTGTGTGTGTGTGTGTGTGTCGACAAGCAGGTGGGTGGTGGTATGACAGGTATGTGGCAAGGGAGGCTGGGAGCGTGGATAATGTGGATAATAATGATGGATGCGGATATAAAAATAACAAAATAGACAAACATACACGCAAGTAGGTAATAGTATATAGATAACAAATATAGACAGATACAATGACCATACAGTCCTTACGATCTCAAAAGTATGGTCAGAACTTAATACTCTAAGTTAGCGAAAACCAAAATAAAGGTGAAATCCAAAATAAAGGTACAGTAAGTGAATAAAAGGTTAGCAAAGGAGTTACACGTAATGGTTAGTATCTAATATACCTTGCGGTCCATTCCGTTGTGATATTCTAAGTGGAAAGAGTAAGATTGTTAAGTTCACTACACTCATTGCAGAGTGTTCAAAATATCTACTCCCTTCTTCATTTGCTCTACTGACGAGCTATTTACAACATCTCAGGGAAATATGTTAAGAAATATTAGTGTTGAATCTTTTCAACTCGAATTTCCAGTCATGATTGAGTATTGCAATAATGTTGAGGCAATACATATATGAGAGAGAGAGAGAGAGAGCGAGGGAGAGTGAGTGAGTGAGAGAGATTTAGTGATTTAGAATGCAGAGAGAGAGAGAGAGATTTAGTGATTTAGAATGCAGCATGTATAAATATGAGGAGGGCAGGTGGGTCTTCTGGGTACGACCGAGGAGTAATAATGAGGAGGAATGTTGGGGTGGAAGAGAGAGGGAGAGGTAATAAATAATGATGGGGAAAGAATGGAACAAGATAACAAAATAATACAGATGGGCAAAGAGGCGAGGAAGATAAGGGAGAAGTTAGAAAAATACTACTACTACTACTACTACTACTACTACTACTACTACTACTACTACTACTAATAATAATAATAATAATAATAATATCATCATCTCAGGTCTTTTATTTATAAGGAAAATAAAAGTGGGAAACTGATTAGGGAGAATGGGATAGACAAATTGGAAAGGTGGAGAGAATCGAAAGAACATGGAGAAAATTTAGGAGGAGAAACTAAAATATACAAAAATTGGGAAAATGTAGGAGTAGATGGGGGAGAGAAAACAGTAAGAAATGAGGGAGAAATAGTAGATGAGGGAGAGAAAACAGTGAGAATGGGGGAGAAATAGTAGATGAGGGAGAGAAAACAGTAAAAAATGGGAGAAATAATAGATGAGGGAGAGAAAACAGTAAACAATGGGATAAATAATAGATGAGGGAGAGAAAACAGTAAAAAAATGGGAGAAATAATAGATGAGGGAGAAAAAACAGTAAAAAATGGGAGAAATAATAGATGAGGGAGAGAAAACAGTAAAAAATGGGAGAAATAATAGATGAGGGAGAGAAAACAGTAAACAATGGGAGAAATAATAGATGAGGGAGAGAAAACAGTAACAAATGGGAGTAATAATAGATGAGGGAGAGAAAACAGTAAAAATGGGATAAATAATAGATGAGGGCGAGAAAACAGTAAAAAATGGGATAAATAATAGATGAGGGAGAGAAAACAGTAACAAAATGGGATAAATCATAGATGAGGGAGAGAAAACAGTAACAAATGGGATAAATAATAGATGAGGGAGAGAAAACAGTAACAAAATGGGAGTAATAATAGATGAGGGAGAGAAAACAGTACCGTAATAAATGGGGGAAATAAAAGATCAGGGAGAGAAAACAGTGAGAAATGGAGGAAAAATAAGAGTAGATGAGGGAGAGAAAACATTAAAAAATGGGGGGAAATAGTAGATGAGAGATAAAAACAGTGAGAAATGGTAGAAAAGTAGGAGTAGATGAGGGAGAGAAAAGAGTAAGAAATGGAGGAAAATAGTACATGAGGGAGAGAAAACTGAGAAATGAGGGAGAAATAGTAGATGAGGGAGAGAAAACAGTAAGAAATGGAGGACAAATATGAGTAGATGAAGGAGAGAACACAACATGAGAAATAGGGGAAATGTAGAAGTAGATTGGGAAGAAAAAATGGGGGAAATATACGAGTAGAAGGGGAAAAGAAAACAAAATATACGAACGATAGGATATGGATTATGGAAGGGGGGACTAGGGAAGGAGGGAAAGGGAATGGATGATTATTAAGATGGTTTGTGTGGGTGGAGGTATAGAGGATGTATGTGGCAAGGGTGTGTGTGTGTGTGTGTGTGTGTGTGTGTGTGTGTGTGTGTGACGGAGGAGGAGGTATAGATTGTATACATGGTAAGGTAGGGGTGATGTGTGAGAGGTGTGTGTGTGTGAGGTGGTGTGTAGGGATAGAGGTATAGATGGTGTTTATGGATGGTAAGGTGAGGTGGTTAGTAAGGTGTGTGTGTGTGTGTGTGTGTGTGTGTGTGTGTGTGTGTGTGTGTGTGTGTGACGGAGGAGGAGGTATAGATTGTATACATGGTAAGGTAGGGGTGATGTGTGAGAGGTGTGTGTGTGTGAGGTGGTGTGTAGGGATAGAGGTATAGATGGTGTTTATGGATGGTAAGGTGAGGTGGTTAGTAAGGTGTGTGTGTGTGTGTGTGTGTGTGTAGAGGTAGAGAACGTGGGTGGAGGGGCGGCAGACGTGAGAGACAATACAATAGCCAGCCATCACATTCTCTCTCTCTCTCTCTCTCCATCTCCATCACCACCACTACCACCTCCATCATCATCACCACTAACTACACCACCCTCAGTATCTCCAGCATCACCCTCCCTATTACTACCACTACCACCACCACCATCACTCTCACCATTACTACCCCTACCACTAGCACTCCAGCATCACTACTACTACTACAACTTCCATCACCACCACCACTAACCTAACCTCCACCATACCTCAAGCTATGTTGTACCTCCTCCCTATCTTCCCTCACATTTGTACCCCCTTCCACTTGTCCTTTCCACAACTTCCACATACTTTCATGCCTCTCTCACATAACAAAGAGAATATTGTGACTGAAGGAAAAAAAAATACACACAAAATAAATAAATACAAAACAATAATGAAAAGTAATAATGTTGGTTGATGCTAAGTAAACCCAGGCCCATATTGATAACCATAGTTCCTCCTGACTGATCAGCAACAAGGAGATGGACCCACTGAGGGGGTCCATTAAAGGGACAGTGGATGCTGTTTTGGCCTATTAATTCATTTATTCATTCATTTTTTAGTCTCTTCGCTAGACCTCCAGCAATCTTAGAAAAACATCCCCTAGACCCCCCTTCAAGATAAATTTGTAAATTTTTCGGTAGAAAAAATTACCGGCCCTCTTATAATTAGTCTCGCTATCGCTCGCCAGGAAAAAAGTGACACCTAAATAGCACGATAGGTCTTAAAATGGACAACGAAATTGGACGAAAGGTCTTAAAATCGCCAAACTAATGGGCCTAACGTCTTAACATCTGAAAACTAATGGTGCTAAACACGAGGAAGAAGGGGGACCAGATAAACCGACCCCTCACCCCTTAAGCCAACAGCTACACCACTAATACTCTTATACCCAGGTACCAAGGTCAACAAGTTCCTATATTATAAGAGACGGCTACTGACTTGGTAATCAGTTAACCCAATGACTCCCACAGATTTGTCCTTAAGGGGAGATGGGCCGGTTTTCTGGACCAATTTCTTCCTCGTGTTTAGGCCCATTAGTTTTGAGATTTTAAGACGTTCGGCCCATTAGTTTGACGATGTTAATACCTTTCGCCCCATTTCGTTGTCAATTTTTAAGACCTTTCGTGCCATTTAGGTGTCGAGTTTTTTCCTGGTGAGCGATAGCGAGCCTGTAATTTAGAGGAATCGGCCTTCGGCCGGGAAATTTTTCTACCGAAAAATGTACAAATTTATCTTGAAGGGGAGTCTAAGGGGTATTTTTTAAAGTTTGATGGAGGTCTAGCGAGGAAACTAAACATTATATAAATAACTGAATAAATAAAAAAAAATAAAAAAAAAACGCCACTGTCCCCTTAAGCTGAATAAAATGAAGAAACACGACATTGTACTGAAGGAGTTAATATTCCCAGCTTTGAATACTGAAATCATGTCAGTCAGTCAGTCAGTCAGTTAGAGGCACCGTCATCCTGCAGCCAACTAGAGAAGACTCGTGATCAAAACACTGCAGCTGTTGGCAATGTTCAGGCCCTCGTGATGAACCCACTTACCCACAGCCTCAGACCCCCACAACCCAAGACCCACATCTTGCAACCGCTAAATCACAGCCCCGAAATAGTTTGATCTGCGGCACAATTGTTTCACCTGTCTCAACAGCTGTTTATGGGAACAATAATACTTTAGCTTCCAGTGTTTCATATGTATCAACTCATTTAATGCATGATTATGTTGGAAAAAAAAAAAAAAAAAAAAAATCGATAGTCCAAACTGTTAACAAATTCCTACAGTTTACTGCTTCTTGCACTCTACGAATCTTTACAATGCACCTCGATATACTCCCCAAAATATGTATTACCTTTTGGACTGTCATCAAATGTAAGGTGACTAAGGACGACATGAAAGGACCGAATGACTGTCAATCAAGTCGTGCATTAAAGGACCTCGAGGGGACATAGCGTTTATAGACTGACGTCGATTTTTGTTTTCTATTTTATTTGCTGCTGCTGCCGCAATCCAAACGCTCCGAAGCATCATTAAAACTGGTCGTCCTCTGCTTTGATGTCTGTAGAGAACGTAAGTGATTACCCGCCAAGGTGAGGGCAGGAACAAAGCTTGCCCAGGTATGCAAAAGACGACCCCCCCTCTCTCTCTCTCCTCTTTGTTATCTTCACTCCAACTCTTCTTCGTTTAATTTTGTTCCCTCTCCACCTCTCCTTCTTAATTCTCTTCACCCCAGCCACTCTCCTTCCCTTCCCTTTCCATCCCATTTCTTCTTCTAATTTTGTTCTCCCCTCTCCTCCCCAAACCCCCTTTCGTGTTCCCATTCCACTCCCTCTCCTCCCTCCCTCTCTTTACTCTCCCCACTCAACCCCTCTCATCCCCACTCATCCCCTCTCTCTCCGTCCTCCCAAATTGTGTTCCGTGTACGTCAGCAAACCTAGGGTGAAAACACATCAAGTATGCCGCGCACGGATCTGAAGGCCAAAGGTTACCTTATGTTAAGGCTGAAGAAGGGGAGGTTGACTATTAGGGAGTTGGTAGGAGGGTAGACCAACATAAACTGACGAACGAACTAACAGACTAAACCATACAACTTCCTAGCTCTTGCTTCACGATCTAACTCCTCGAGTCCCCCCCACCCCCACCCTTTAGCGTAAGAACGAAAAAGAAAAGGCGAGAATAAAAATATATATATTAATGTAATTATGATAGTACCAAAAATAATATATATATATATATATATATATATATATATATATATATATATATATATATATATATATATATATATATATATATATATACATTTATTAATTAATTTAAAAAAAGTAAATCCATGGCCTAGAACAGCATACTTCTGCAAACACTCTACCGTACTTGTTACAATCACTCAGCAAAATCGTGGCCCTTTTACATTTCTTACTATGGAAATATAGAGATGAGTTAACCCACGCAAGTAATTATATATACCTCAACAATCCCGATGGCTGTATTTGTATAAACATAAATATAAGAGGGTCCATTAATCAGAAATATAAACATGGTCATTATTTTAACTCTAAATTACTGGTAACCTTGACTACGTACACACACCCAAGGTCATGTTAATATCCTTGGACTACATCATCGTCAAAGAAACACCATTTGTATTCCCTCATGGCTTAAGGGGGGAGACTGACCGTTTTTTTGGTCTATTAATTCGTTTATTCCTATATTTCTTAGTTTCCTCGCTAGACCTCCATCAGGCTTAGAAAAACACCCTCTAGACCCCCCTTCAAATTAAATGTGTGAATTTTTTGGTAGAAAAATGTCCCGACCGAAGGCCGGTACCTCTTAAAATTTCAGGCTCGCTATCGCTTGCCAGGAAAAAATCGACACCTAAATGGCACGAAAGGTTTTAAGATTAAAGGCGAAATGGGGCGAAAGGTGTTAAAAGCGCCAAACTAATGGACCGAACGTCTTATAATCTCAAAACAAATGGGGCTTAACAGGAGGGGGAAATGGGTCCAGAAAAACGTACCATCTCCCCTTAAGCCTGTTTCGCAATCACCACCTTGGCAACTTGCAATATAAAAACACAGGATATACTTAACCCCTTCTGTACCGGTGACGTCCTTTTCATTTATTGTGGCTACTATTAGACGATTTTATTAAGTTAAAAAAGGGCCTTCATTAAGGGGGGTGACCTGCTTTTTGTTATTTCTGTCCTTTTCTCTCTTTCTCTGGCTTGTATCCATTCGGCCCCATTCAGCCAACTATTTTAAGACGTTTATCCCCATCTAGGTGTCGATTCCTTCCTGGCGAGCGATAGCGAGCCAGCATTATATGAAGAAATCCGGCTTCGCCGGAGAAATTTTTCTATCGAAAAATGTACAAATTTAGCCTGCTGTCTAACAAAAATAAAAAATATGCTGGCTCGCTACCGCTCACCAGTAAGAAATTGACACCTGGATGGGGATAAACGTCTTAAAACAGTAGGCTGAATGGGGCCAAATGGATACAAGCCAGAGAAAGATAGAAAAGGACAGAACAAAAACATGTCACCCCCCTTAATTAACAGGCTTCGAACTATCCCACTTATCCCTTTTAACTGCCACAGTTCCTTCTTAAACTGCACAAAATCGTCTAAATATAGCTAGAATAAAACTAGAAAAACATATCTGGTAAAGAAGGGGTTAGTTACAGCAAATACCAATAATGTGGTCATACTTACTAGGGGTCAGTACTGTTGTCAGTTATTATTATGTACAATATTAACATAATTGTTAGGACTATAGTCTATTCGCTCTAAGTAGGCGAGAAATCATGGCCTCTAACCTCCGTAACTCAAAAACGACTAGAGTAATCGAGCTAATATTTCTACCATTTGGGAAGAGTCAGTCAAGGAATAGATGTGGACATTTACAGTCAATTTGCTCAAGCCCTTTTTGAGTTACAGAGGATAGCAGTCATGATTTCTCGCCTACTTACAGCGAATAGACTATAGCACCATCAGTGTTCATATTGTAATTTTTAATTACATTTACGCCTACGCTATATACCAAATCACAAAGTTTAACTTTGTGTCAACAAAAAGCCTTTCGTTAAGTGATGAAGCCATTATTTCATAATTCTGACAATCATTAGACAGTATTCAGCTTGGAAAGGATCTAGCGGTAATTAAAAAGGTGAAACACTGTCTCAAACTCCTAACACTTCTTCTTAAACACGAATAAAACCAACCTAATGACAGAAACACATAATAAATAATAGCCATCGTATAGTGAAAGCGTTGAACACAGCAGTCAATAATCCAAATGTAAAAAAGTAACATCAAATATTCGCTTCTCGCAAACAAACACTTAAGGGGGTAGTGCTTGGTTTTTGGTCTATATATGTATTTATTAATATATTTTTGGGTTTCCTCGTTAGACTTCCATCAAGCTTAGAAAAACACCCCTTAGACCCCCTTTCAAGATAATTTTTTATATTTTTCGGTAAAAAAATGTCCCAGCCGAAGGCCGGTTTCTTCTAAAATTAGAGGCTCGCTACCGCTCCCAAGGAAAAAATCGACACCTAAAGGGCACGAAAGGTTTTAATATTGACAACAAAATGAGGCGAAAGGTCTCAAAATCGCCAAACTAACGGAACAAACGTCTTAAAACCTCAAAAACTAATATGCTAAACATGAGGGAGAAGGGGATCCAGAAAAAGCGAGTAGTACCCCCTTAAATCATGGCCATCCACGTCACAAAGCTAATAATGTTCCACTCCCGACAAAATCAATAGCCCCTGTCTTATAACATCCCCCAAAGTTGCGATGCTCGTTTGTCTCAGAAGGAATGTGACGAAAACTAGCGAAACAATATTAACGTCCCCTTAAAACTAGCAAAACAATATTAACGTCCCCTTAAAACTAGCAACACAATATTAACATCCCCTTAAAACTAGCAAAACAATATTAACGTCCCCTTAAAACTAGCAAAACAATATTAACGTCCCCTTAAAACTAGCAACACAATATTAACGTCCCCTTAAAACTAGCAACACAATATTAACGTCCCCTTAAAACTAGCAACACAATATTAACGTCCCCTTAAAACTAGCAACACAATATTAACGTCCCCTTAAAACTAGCAACACAATATTAACGTCCCCTTAAAACTAGCAAAACAATATTAACGTCCCCTTAAAACTAGCGAAACAATATTAACGTCCCCTTAAAACTAGCGAAACAATATTAACGTCCCCTTAAAACTAGCGAAACAATATTAACGTCCCCTTAAAACTAGCAAAACAATATTAACGTCCCCTTAAAACTAGCAAAACAATATTAACGTCCCCTTAAAACTAGCGAAACAATATTAACGTCCCCTTAAAACTAGCGAAACAATATTAACGTCCCCTTAAAACTAGCGAAACAATATTAACGTCCCCTTAAAACTAGCAACACAATATTAACGTCCCCTTAAAACTAGCGAAACAATATTAACGTCCCCTTAAAACTAGCGAAACAATATTAACGTCCCCTTAAAACTAGCGACACAATATTAACGTCCCCTTAAAACTAGCAAAACAATATTAACGTCCCCTTAAAACTAGCGACACAATATTAACGTCCCCTTAAAACTAGCAACACAATATTAACGTCCCCTTAAAACTAGCGACACAATATTAACGTCCCCTTAAAACTAGCAAAACAATATTAACGTCCCCTTAAAACTAGCGACACAATATTAACGTCCCCTTAAAACTAGCGACACAATATTAACGTCCCCTTAAAACTAGCGACACAATATTAACGTCCCCTTAAAACTAGCAACAATATTAACGTCCCCTTAAAACTAGCGACACAATATTAACGTCCCCTTAAAACTAGCGACACAATATTAACGTCCCCTTAAAACTAGCAAAACAATATTAACGTCCCCTTAAAACTAGCGAAACAATATTAACGTCCCCTTAAAACTAGCAAAACAATATTAACGTCCCCTTAAAACTAGCGACACAATATTAACGTCCCCTTAAAACTAGCGACACAATATTAACGTCCCCTTAAAACTAGCGACACAATATTAACGTCCCCTTAAAACTAGCAAAACAATATTAACGTCCCCTTAAAACTAGCGACACAATATTAACGTCCCCTTAAAACTAGCAAAACAATATTAACGTCCCCTTAAAACTAGCGACACAATATTAACGTCCCCTTAAAACTAGCGACACAATATTAACGTCCCCTTACAACTTCATTTCCACCGATCTTCTATGGGAAATTATATAGATGTCAATTATCCCTCCCCTTGTATGGCTCGTCACTAGGGAAAAGAAGTGTATACATGACCCATATTCTTAAGGGCAGATTTCCACTTGAGGGATATTTTTCTTGACCCCTTTCTCCCTCATGTCTAGCCCCATTGCTTTTGAGATTTTAAGACGTTTGCCCCATTAGTTTGGTGATTTTTAAGAATTTCCGCCCCATTCTGTCAATTTTAAGACCTTTCGTGCCATTTAGGTGTCAATTTTATCCTGGCGAGCGATAGCGAGCCTGTAATTTAAGAGCAATCGGCCTTCGGCCGGGACATTTTTCTACCGAAAAATGTACAAATTTATCTTGAAAGGGGGTCAAATTTTAAGATTGCTGGAGGAGTATGAAACAAACTAGAAACCTCCCCTTAAACCTTACTACGCTGAAACCCTACGCATTGATGAGCGAAATAAGCAGACGTAAATTGTATTCTTGTCATTCTTTCACAAACCAACGCTCACTTCCTTAATCTTCTTTGGAGTGAAAGGGATAGACAACACCTTTCACACATGTTTAATAATCCATCCTTACCACCTAGCCTATCCATCAGACAGCTGCTATCCCTTCACTATCCAGGTGTTACAAAATGGCTGTCGGTACACGCACACACACAACATGGCCGACGGGAGGGACGGGTTTGTTTACGTAAGGGGGGCTCGCAAAACTTGTCCCCCTACAATAAAAACGATATTCCGGTGAGTATCCAAAGGGCAGGGATAAATGCCACAGTCAGGAGGCCAGCAATACACACAGATAACATTCACGGGTAATAATGGGAGTTCCTGCATAAGAGGGCTTGGCAAAATTGTTCCTTCGAATATAAACGAAATTCCTGAGGGTAGAAAAATGCGATGGAGAAAATGCAACAGATAAAAGCCCAGCATTAGACACCAAAAGCCACAGGCGGCTACTATTCCCGTGAAATGATGAGAGTTCTTGCTCGGACTGCCTTGTGCTTGCGTGTGTTGATAGTGGTTGTGAGGTTGTGGTGGCTAGTGGTAGTGGGGGGGCTCCATCAAGGCGTCCCACTTTCTTCCCGACATGAAGCTACGAAGGCCGACTCTGATCTCCCTCGTATACATCTTACTCAAACTACTCCAAGGCAGAACAAACATTTCAATTATCTTCTCTCTCCTTCTAAAGCATCCTCTTTAAACTCTTCCCTTGCATCACAAATGTTTTAAACCTCTTCTATTTCATCTCCCACTAATAAAATTAAACTTCGCCCCCTGCATCAGAAACTCCAATCTCCAAACTTCTCATATGTGTTCTATATCCAAAATTGTCAGATCTCTTCTATCTTGTTCTATTATAGCCTACTTAACTCCTTCCTCCCCATCAGCAAAAACTTTTCAAACCTAAATAATTGTGCTTAAATTTCGCCTTTGCATAAAAACTCTCCTATCTCTGTCATATACAGTACAGTATATCATCCTAAGACATCTCGCTCTTTCATCTTAAATTCTTAGATCTCTTAAATCTCCCGCTTAACTATATCTCTCATCTTCGCTCTTTCATAAAAAAACAAAACAAAATAAAAATAAATAAATAATGACTTCTAACTTTCGCGCTCTTACTAAATCTAATATTGCGTATTTGGCAATAACATGCACACATACGATTATTTGTTCACTAATAAAATAGAGTTGGCTGTTGTAGAACCACAGTGAATTACAAAGGCTAAACACTTTTGTAGAATAAGAAGGGTATTTCTGTATTTCGCCAAAGAGGCTAAAACTAGTGGAACATTTAACAAACTGGGTACATATTTTGTGCTAGATATTTCCTTCCAATTAGTCACAATTTGTTTACCCAAAGGGAAAATTGTCGATAAAAAGGAGAATAACTATAAACGTCAGCTAGAGCGAACTTTCTAAATAGGGGAAAAAAAAAAAAAAAAAAAATCGAGCACAGTAAAGATCTAGGTCGTAATAGTTAGTGATTTAATAGCAGCAATACCAAATATACCCAACAGCTTGTCAATCCCACACAAAACACATTTACCCTATTACATGTTATAACGAATAAAGCAATTGGTAGGTCTACTATTACATGTTATAACGAATATAGCAATTGGTAGGTCTACTATTACATGTTATAACGAATATAGCAATTGGTAGGTCTACTATTACATGTTATAACGAATATAGCAATTGGTAGGTCTACTATTACATGTTATAACGAATAAAGCAATTGGTAGGTCTACTATTGCATGTTATAACGAATAAAGCAATTGGTAGGTCTACTATTACATGTTATAACGAATAAAGCAATTGGTAGGTCTACTATTGCATGTTATAACGAATAAAGCAATTGGTAGGTCTACTATTGCATGTTATAACGAATAAAGCAATTGGTAGGTCTACTATTGCATGTTATAACGAATAAAGCAATTGGTAGGTCTACTATTGCATGTTATAACGAATAAAGCAATTGGTAGGTCTACTATTACATGTTATAACGAATAAAGCAATTGGTAGGTCTACTATTGCATGTTATAACGAATAAAGCAATTGGTAGGTCTACTATTGCATGTTATAACGAATAAAGCAATTGGTAGGTCTACTATTGCATGTTATAACGAATAAAGCAATTGGTAGGTCTACTATTGCATGTTATAACGAATAAAGCAATTGGTAGGTCTACTATTGCATGTTATAACGAATAAAGCAATTGGTAGGTCTACTATTGCATGTTATAACGAATAAAGCAATTGGTAGGTCTACTATTGCATGTTATAACGAATAAAGCAATTGGTAGGTCTACTCAACTGACCAAATTGCAAGTTGTCTCCCTAAATATTAACAGAATGGGTCCATCTTCAATATATTAATCGTAACCAAAAATAATTCATATAATGATATGGATAAATTATTTCAAACATCTTGTACACACACATAAAACACGACTTTAGGGGGTCACCGATTTTAGTTTTATCTTTCTCTCCTTTTCTCTCTTTCCCTGGCTTGTATCCATTCGGCCCCATTCAGCCAACTGTTTTAAGACGTTTATCCCCATCCAGGTGTCGATTTCTTTCTGGCGAGCGATAGCGAGCCAGCATTGTATGGAGAAATCCGGCTTCGCCGGAGAAATTTTTCTATCGAAAAATGTACAAATTTAGCTTGCTGTCAAAACCAAAATATATACTGTATATGCTGGCTCGCTACCGCTCGCCAGGAAAATATTGACATATGGATGGGGGTAAACGTCTTAAAACAGTAGGCTGAATGGGGCCGAATGGATACAAGCCAAAGAGAGAGGGAGAGAAAGATAAAAACAAAGCGAGGTGGGCTCCCTTAAGGCTCTATCTAGTCTGCCACAAAGATCAGACGCGCCGGGACACTCCAATTTGGCACACACCGTAGATCAGAAGTGACAAAATACAACAATTCTACACACAGATTAGTAGCGAGACCATGTATATATATTGCACACCATGTATATATATTACACACCATGTATATATATTGCACACCATGTATATATATTACACACCTATTAGAAGCGACACAATGCTCACTCTTACACTTACATCACGAAGGATATAGTACTTAAGGGGAGGTATTTAGTTTGTTCCCTAGACCTTCATCAAGCTTAAAATTACACCTCCTTGAGTACCTTTCAAGATAAATTTGTACATTTTTCGGTAGAAAAATTTCCCGGCCGAAGGCCGGTTCCTCTTAAATTACAGGCTCGCTATCGCTCGCCAGGATAAAATCGACAACTGAATTGCACGAAAGGTCTTAATATGGGGTGAAAGTTCTTAAAATCGCTAAACTAATGGGGCAAACGTTTTATAATATCAAAAGCAATGGGGCTAAACATGAGGGAGAAAGGGGTCAAGAAAAAAAATCCTCAAGTGGAGATCTCCCCTTAAATATTTCGCACACCAGAATTGCCACTGTACAGACAGACATTCGCGATGATAAACTAATGCTAAATTTTATCTACACTCTGATTAAAAAAAACACAAAATAAATTTTCAAATCATTCAAAAATTTTGTACGAAAAGTAATGATTACATTTTATACGCGCAATCCAATTATTTTACACACACACACACACACACACACACATAGTTATACACATACAGAAACACACATACATAGTCACACAGACACAGCTACACACACATACACACACACACACAAGCGTCAAGAGTCCAATAATGCTACAATCTTCCATGCGCTTGTACGTTAAATATTACTGAAATTATAGTTTACGAATATCGTGCCAACTAGAACTGATAATAAAAGAAAAATCTTACACGTATCGGGAAGTGACACAAACAATAAACTTACGCTGCAAATAAGTTAAGACACATTGCAAGCCATAATAAGTTAAGACACATTGCAAGCCATAATAAGTTAAGACACATTGCAAGCCATAATAAGTTAAGACACATTGCAAGCCATAATAAGTTAAGACACATTGCAAGCCATAATAAGTTAAGACACATTGCAAGCCATAATATTGCCAACATGTTTATTCATATAATATCTTACAGGCTGATCACAAGACACTTAAGGGAAGTGACCTGCTTTATTCTCTTTCTTGGTTGTATCCATTCGGCCCCATTCAGCCTACTGTTTGAAGACATTTTTCCCCATCCAGGTGTCGATTTTTTCCTGGCGAGCGATAGCGAGCCAGCATTTTATGAAGAAATCAGGCTTCGCCGGAAATGGTGGCTCGCTATCGCTCGCCAGGTATATATCGACACCTGGATAGGGATAAACGTCTTAAAACAGTAAGCTGAATGGGGCCGAATGGATACAACCCAGAGAGAGATAGAAAAAAAAACAGGTCATCCCCCTTTATAATGCCAAGTTAAAACCCAACTATCAAGAGAGGTAGCGCGGCTTGATCTGTTAACACTATCTGGTCCGAGGTCTTGGGGGGGGGGGGGGGGGGTTTATATATTTCTGTTTAATAATTACTGAGGATTTTGCTTGCTTTTGCCATTTTCGAACACAGTATTTTAGTTTGTCTCCTAGGCTAACAGAAACGGCTTCCTAGACTTCGCTGTCGCCATTTTCGAGTATTTTTTTTTGTATTACTCAAAAATGTTGGCAGCAATATTAAAAAACAATACTAATTAAGCGAAACATTATTATTATTATTCCCAAGACGTCCCACTAGCTAGTGTTACGACTGGGCCTGGGTCTCTGGGCCTTCTCCTGGGCGACCTAGATGTATGTATGTGTGTGTGTGTGTGTGTGTGTGTGTGTGTGTGTGTGTGTGTGTGTGTGTGTGTGTGTGTGTGTGTGTGTGTGTGTGTGTGTGTGTGGTGCTGTCCCTGTTCGGGCTCTGTCTCGAGTCAGCCACCCCTAGCTATGGGGTATGTGCCTGTGTATATACATACATACATACATTTTCGAGTAATGTAATTTTACTTTACCCCAAAAACTAAAAACAAGCCTCCACAGATATCCTTCAAACTTATCTATCATCAAGCTAATAATGTACATGTTTTCGGTTGAAATATGTTCCCGAAGGCCGATTTTCCTAAAACGCAGGCTCACTATCGCTCAACCAGGAAATTATCTCTACCAAAATGGGTTGAAGTGTCTTATAATCGCCAAACTAATGGGGCGTATGTCTTAAAATCTCAAAACTAATGGCGCTAAGCATGACGGAAAAGGGGGTCCAGAAAAAACCCTGAAGTTCTCCCTTTAAACAGATCTTACGCACCCCACATGCACCCCTACACATTGCAGAGCCAGGGACACTTAATTTGATCTCATATTTTGCATGTGTTTTTAATTGACCACTTGCGAGTTTCAGGCTATAAGGAAGTTGGAGCACCGTAAATATAGATATTAAACAAAAATGCAATAATAATAACAATGTAGGTTTTCGATGGATGAAAAGTATGTTAAATTAGTTATATGTATTTATAAATGTACTCCAACCGTATTTTATCCGATAATTTGGCTAAATATCGGTCTACAGCTCCAACTTCCTAACTGAACGAAACTCACAATTGGCCAATAGGGAATTGTTCCAGTACCGTAGAGGTGTTAGTTACCTGTATGTATATATATATATATATATATATATAGATATTATATATATACTTGTATACAAACAAACATACGCATTCTCTCTCTCTCTCTCAAATCCTTCTCTTTATACCCCACAATTCGGACTCTCCGCTTAGGGTATCATCTACACAATCATTTTCTTCGTATACATACTTCCTTCCTCTTCAACCAAGGAGAAACCACTAAAGTCTTACACCACCACCACCAACAACAACACTCACCACTATACTACAGCAGCCCCAGACCATTCAAATCTCGGCACAGCAAACATTCACTTCAATATGTTTCACTCTTGAGTGAAGGATATACAGTAGAGTTTTAACTCATGGTACAGTTGCCAAGGCAAGCCATTGGGACAAGTACTGGCAGTGAGTCACAGCATTTAATGCTCTCAAAGGCATATATACTGTATATATATATATATATTATATATATATATATATAAACTGTATATATGTATATATTATATATATATATATATATATTATATATATATATATATATATATATATATATATATATATATATATATATATATATATAAATATATATATATATACAGTATATATATATATATATACAGTACATATATATATATATATATTTATATATATATATCTATATATATATATATATATATATATATATATATATATAATATATATATACAGTATATGTTGATCCTCCAACAACTGGGACAGTCCTCAACTGGGAACATATTACACAACGGCCGCATCATAATATTACCCTCAAGGACTCCACAACACACTCAACACAACTACAGACACCTCAACACACACTGTGACACACACACACACACCACAAGTCTCACATTTTATACCTGTGTTATTAAACTCCGATCTGATACCATTTGGGCTTAACCACGGAAGTTTTGAAGGATACGACACATTGTCTAGTTATCAAAAGCATTATTTCAACATTTCGTATATGCAGACTATGAATTATATAAAGCTCTAAAAAAAATATATATATACAAACAATCCTTTTATCAAGAGTGATGTATACATTTGTAAGTAATGTGTAGGTGACGTCATGAAAGAAACCTGTGTGATTGTGTGTATTGTGAAGGCCCTCAAGAGTGAGCAGCCGGCGTGCAGGGCCTGGAGACCCCCCAGGAGCGGTGCAGATTGAGACACAATGAACGCCGGGTGCCTGGCGGGCCGCGGGCAGGGTGGGGGGTATGGACTAGCGGCATGGACACTATAATACACACACACACCTGGGACATCTTGCAACACTAGTATTTTGCAGACATTATAAGGAGGTATGGACATTACTATGGGCATAATAAGGTGGTGTGGACATTACTGTGGACATAATAAGATGGTGTGGACATTATAAGGAGGTATGGACATTACTATGGGCATAATAAGGTGGTGTGGACATTATAAGGAGGTATGGACATTACTACGGATATAATGAGGAGGTATGGACATTATAAGGAGGTGTGGACACTACTGCGGACATTATTAGGAGTGGACATTACTGCGGACATTATAAGGTGAGGGGATCTTTACCACTACTACCGACAGCGGGGGCACCTCCTTCACTCTAGTTGTGCAGACATAAGGACACGTGGATAGTACTTGGGTTAACTTGGATCCCTTTGTTTAACCCTTACATGATACGATGACGCATTTCTTTTCAGTGTTATGGCTATTATTAAACGATTTAATTCATATTAGGAAGGGCATATGGAAGTTAGAGGGTTAATTGAGATAGTCTTTGCCCTTATAATTCCCACAGATCCTTCCTAAATTGCATAAAATCGTCTAATGATAGCCAGAAAAATTGAAAATGCGTCATAATCTTCAAAGGGTTAACATTGTTCTTCTGTACTATTATTTATGATTTACGGAAATTATACACTTGCCAACACAATACATTTTCCTGTTATTTTAATTAAGCAAAACACTGTAGTATGATTGAAATACGAGAGTAGTTTTTTGCTCAGTACTTATTTCATATTATTAACCAACTGTTAAATAAATGAAAAACAAAACAAAAAATAGATTCAAGATTCAATCATACAATGTATCCTTCCAAACATAAAATCATGGACACAACTTATGCGGGCAACTGTACATGTATGCTCCCCAATGGTGTGAGACTGATCCTCGTGTTGCACTAACTTGTACTGAAGGCAGGGTAAGAGCACTGTGGGTTCCAGGACACTAATAATAATAATAATAATTTATCTTCGGGTATTTCCAATCTTGTGAACCCAAAACTGTTCAGTAGTAGCAGCTAAAACAACAACAACAATAACAATAGGACTTTATCTTCTACTGTACTTCTCACTTCTCAACTTATTCTTCCTCTGTGCAATTACTTTACTCTCCTACTTTACTCCAGTCAGCATCATCATAATGTATTGCCTTCAGGTTTTTGCCTATAACTACCTACATTTTAATTAAGCTTGACAATCATAGCGCGGTATATGTACTGGTACTATTGGCATCTATTCAGAAGAAAATAAATTACTACCAATATCTTAAAAATTCCAAGCCTCCTACTATTAAATAATACTGGAATATTATACCGTACCATGCAATATATTATATAAGACAGGCTGATAAGATATTGTGTTATTATCAGCAGTGGTCTCCCTTAATCATTAATATGTTGCCGTCCTGGTCCTGAGTGAACTAATTATGATGAAGGGTGCTAGAGTTGACAGATGGCTCACCTTTCTTGGGACCTGATGTGATACTCGCTTTAGTTAACACGGTGGACACTGGACAGGATCGTTAAGGGGTAGGGTTGATTTGTTTTATATATCTGTTTATTTTAAGTGTGTAACTTATAATGACGCCCAAACATCATAAAACACGAGTATATTACCTACATGATAAATGAAGGGACTTATAAATTACTGAGGAGAACAGAATCGGACACATATTATCGGATAGAGGTGCCCGTGTGACTCCGACTTAACCCCTTCAATATAATGAGGTCTCCTTCACTGTATTCCGGCTAAGAGTAGACGATTGTGTATTAAGCTTAGGATGGACCTTTACAAATCAAAGCGATAAACACTATCTAAAAAACGAACCTTTGGACTTCTACGGATCCTCCGAAAGCTGAATAAAATCGTCTAATGGTAGGGAATATGAAGATAAAAATATGAGCCAAGTATGAAGTCGCTGTAAGGTTGATGTGTGTGTGTGTGTGTGTGTGTGTGTGTGTGTGTGTGTGTGTGTGTGCCAGGTGTGATAATGGTGTTAAGATGCTGGTGAAGGTAGTTAATTAAAAGTGTCAGAGGTGATGGTGGGTGTGTCTAAAGTGTGTGGACATCAGGATTGTTATCGCACTTCTCTCTCTCTCTCACAACACACACACACACACTAATTGCACGGGCGCACACATATTCACACTCTTTTAACACACACACACACACACACATTCTCTCTCTCTCTCACACACACATTCTTTTTTCCCCTCTGTGTTACCGGATTCTATTAACCGAATAATATAAGTTCCCTTGTACACACTAATTTCTCCTTATATAGCTGGCCCTTAATTACAGGTGTGTGGCGGTAAATAAAGGTTATCTGGACCAGGTGAGTGTGGTCCGGCCAGCAAGGGTGTGGCAGCGCTACCAAGGTATGCAGTTCGGCTCACAAATAAGACCGTTCACAAATGTGGATTTTGTGTTCGAGTATGATGATAAATTGCTTCAAGGTGAACTCCAAGAATGACAATAAAACAAAAATGTTTGTGTTTGGGGGATAGCATAATTACAAATATATGTTAATGTGTATATACGGTAGACAATATCCATCTATGTGTATATACGGTAGACAATATCCATCTATGTGTATATACGGTAGACAATATCCATCTATGTGTATATACGGTAGACAATATCCATCTATGTGTATATACGGTAGACAATATCCATCTATGTGTATATACGGTAGACAATATCCATCTATGTGTATATACGGTAGACAATATCCATCTATTTCATCCAAACACCAGATAAGGTAACTGAATTATCTGTCTCAGCGGCACCTGAGATCGAACCGTCTTCTTTTTCTTCTTCTTCCCTGTGACGGCATAGTGTGCCATTATCTGAGTTGCAGACGATGCTCTTAGCAATAAACTCACTCCAGGACAGGACGGATTTTGCTGAATTACAACCTTTTACATCAATACTCAAGCTCTCAGAAGATGTATTACATCCCGGAAAGTAACCCCATCCTGCCTACAATAAACACACAAGTATGGTTTTAGGTGTTTATCTGTGTCGAAACCTATGAGAGTCCGCTACTACGGCCTGTACTTTCTAAATAATATCGTTCTCCCCAAATTTAAATATCACGATCCTTTGACCAGACGTTGGTAGCTATATTTAGACGATTTTGTGCAGTTTAAGAAGGATCTGTGGTTGTAAAATGAGTTACGTGAGAAAGTTCGAAGCCTGTTAATTGCTGGATAAACTGAATAAAATGGTCTAATAGTAGCCAGAATAAAGCTAAAAGGACATCACCGGTACTGAACAGGTTAAGGGGGGATGGGCTGGTTTTCTGGTCCCTTATCTCCCTCGTGTTTAGCCCCATTAGTTTTGAGATTTTAAGACGTTCGGCCCATTAGTTTGGCGATTTTAACACCTTTCACCCCATTTCGTTGTCAATTTTTAGACCTTTCGTACTATTTAGGTGTCGATTTGTTCCTGGCGAGCGATAGCGAGCCTGTAATTTCAAGAGGAATTACCGAAAAATTTACAAATTTATCTCGAGGGGGGTATAGAGGGTGTTTGTCTAAGCTTGATGGAGGTCTAGTGAGGAAACTAAAAAATAAACGAATAAATAAATTGATAGACGGGGAAAAAAAAAAAAAAAACAAAAAAAAAAAAAAAAAAAAAAAGCCACTAGCCCCTTAATTGAATTAGGTGTCTAAGATAATATACAGTGGAGCGAGTATCTAGGCCAGGGAGATGGATTTATAGGACGCTGGAGCGTGTGTTATCAGACTATTACTCAGGCCTGTTATCACTGCTTTATCTCCACACGGCCCAACACATCAACCTAGGAATTCCCCTGCTTCCCCTCCCTCTCTCCCCTCTCCCCTCCTCCTGCTCCCTCCCTATACCCTTCCCCCCCGTACCCCTCCCCCTCTCCCCTCTCCCCTCCTCCTGCTCCCTCCCTATACCCTTCCCCCCCGTACCCCTCCCCCTTTTCCTCTCTATCCTCTTTCTCCCTCCCAGCCTACCCTTTCTTCTCCCTACTCCCCTCCTCATTCTCCTCCCCTGCACCCCTCCTCCTTCTCTCCCCTGCACCCCTCCTCCTTCTCTCCCCTGCACCCCTCCTCCTTCTCTCCCTTGCACTCCTCCCCCTACCCTTCCTCCTCCCCCCTACCCCCTTCCCCTTCTCCCACCCTACACCCCTCCTCCTTCTCCCCCCCACCCCCCTCCCCCCCCCTACACCCCTCCCCCTTCTCCCTCCCTACCCACTCTTATCCTTCCCTCCCCCCTTTCTCCTTTCTTATCCTATCCTCACCTCCCGTCCTGTGTTTCCTTTCCTATATGTATAAAGTATGTATATATGTGGTATATATCCATGGAGTATATAAAGCCTTAACACTATCTGGTCCGACGTCTTGTAGATTAGTTTTGGTATTTTGTTTAGTTTTTATTGAAGATTTTGCTGGCTTTTGTCATTTTCGAGCATTGTAATTTAGTTTGTCCCCTTCGCCAATAAAAACGCCTTCCCAGACTTCTTTCAAACTAAAAACTGCTCACCCAGACCCACTTCAAGCTAAATTTGTACATTTTTCGATAACAAAATATCCTGGCCAAAGGTCAATTTCTTTCAAGTCCCAATCGCTCGCCCAAAATAATATCGCCACCCGAATGGGATGAAGAAGCATCTTATTATCCCCAAATTAAAGGGGTGAAACGTCTTAAAATCTTCAAACTAATGGAGCGAAACGGGGGAGGTTCAAGACACTCCTCCTCGGACCAAATAGGGTTAACAATATAGCGAGGTTATAATCATGCTGGAATGGACTGGGAATAATGGGGCCATAATACAAGTTGTCCAAAACTCTGTAACACTATTTCGCATACATAAACCTTGACTTGACTGAGGTGAACCGTTTTATAATCGCCAAACTAATGGGGCGAAACATCATATAATCGGAAGATGAATTGGGTGAAACAGGGTGCTTTAAGAATGCCAGAGCGTGGTAACCTACTGCAGGGGGGGGGGGGGAGGCAATACACGAGTTGGGTATTCATTACTTTACCTACTGTATTATGGTTACCTACTGTATTATGGTTACCTACTGTATTATGGTTACCTACTGTATTATGGTTACCTACTGTATTATGGTTACCTACTGTATTATGGTTACCTACTGTATTATGGTTACCTACTGTATTATGGTTACCTACTGTATTATGGTTACCTACTGTATTATGGTTACCTACTGTATTATGGTTACCTACTGTATTATGGTTACCTACTGTATTATGGTTACCTACTGTATTATGGTTACCTACTGTATTATGGTTACCTACTGTATTATGGTTACCTACTGTATTATGGTTACCTATTTTCGAACACGTAATTTTTAGTTTGCCTCCTAAACCTTTTTTAAGCTAAATATATTGCCTTCCAAGACCCCCTTCAGGCTTAAAAAAGATAAATTAAATAAATATATACATAAATTACTAAATAAATAAATAAACAAATATATATACAGTATATATACAGTATATATATATATATATATATATATATATATATATATATATATACCGGTATATATATACTGTATATATATATATATACTGTATATATATATATAAATCTAGAATAAAACTTAAAATTAAATTTAGTCAATTATATATACTGTCTGTATATATATATATATATATATATATATATATATATATATATATATATATATATATATATATATATATATATATATAAAACTCGGTAGAATAAAGTCCCAGCCCATGGCAGATTTCTCGAAAAATTACAGGCTCTATTTCGCTCGCCAGAAAAAAAGTCGATACCTGAGTGGGTCGAAATGTTTTATAATGAACATAGTAAGGGGGCGAAACATCTTAAAACCGCCAAACTAATGGAGTGAGAAAGGGTTGATCGGAAAAGACCAGCTTCGGGTAAGACCGAGTGTGTTGGTGATGCAGGAGGAAGGGGGGGGGGGGGGGGGTAGGAGGGGGATGTACGCGAGGTGACTCTTGGCACTGCTCTCTATAATGTCACCACTAATATTATCTCTACTACGGGGAACCACAAACCTTTACTTCCTTATTATCTTTGTGGACATTACCTATATCTACTCCTTTCTCTTATTTTTGGTCACTATCTTAATCTATTTTCTTTTCTTTTCCACTAGCTTTATCTACTCCCTTCTCTTCTGTCCACTATCTTTATCTACTCCCTTCTCTTCTGTCCACTAGCTTTATCTACTCCCTTCTCTTCCACTATCTTTATCTACTCTCTATACCCTCTCTACAGTATACTGTCACCACTAATATTATCTCCACACCTGTACGGGGAAGCACAAACCTTGACTTCCTTATTATCTTTGTGGCCATTAGCTATATCTACTCCATTCTCTTATATTACCGTACACTATCTTTATCTACTATTATTTCCACCACCAGTACGGGGAAGCACAAACCTTTACTTCCTTATTATCTTTGTGGCCACTAGCTATATCTACTTTCTCTTCTATTACACTATCTTTAAATACTATCTATACCCTCTCTATAATGTCACGCCTAATAATATCTCCAGTAGGGGAAATCACAAACCATTACTTCCTTATTATCTTTGTGTCCATTAGCTATATCTACTCCTTTCTCTTCTATTGCACTATCTTTATCTACTCCCTTCCCTTCTATTCCACTATCTATTCTTACCTACCCTCTCTATATTGTCACCCCTAATAATATCTCTAGTACGGGGAAATCACATCATTGACTTCCTTATATATCTTTTTGTCTGCAGTAAACCCCCCCCCCCCCCCCCCGTATACCACATCTTCTATTTCACTGTACCGTTGTGTCTCCAGTTATCCACTCCCTACTATACCACATATTGTATTACATTGTATCTGTTTAGCTGTAGTTACAACTTATCCCCCCCCCCCTTCTCGATTTCCTGTACTTGGTTCAATTTTCTTAGAAGCACTTTGACCTATACTTTTAAAGGGGGGAGGGGGGGGGGGGGGGTAGTTTGTTCCCTAGACCATTATCCTAAAAAACAAAAAAAAAACACACACACACACAAGACCCCCCTTTGAGATAAACGTGTACATTTTTAGGTAGAAAGATGTCCGGGACAAAGGCCAATTCCTTTTAAATTAGAGGCTCGCTATCCCTTGCCCAGAAACAAATCGACATCTGAATGGGGTGAAGTGTCTTATTATGGCCAAACGTCTTAAAATCTCCAAACCTAATGAGCGAAACAGAGGAGTCCCCCAAAGACCCCCCTCCCCCATAGTGTTAATAACGGATAGTGTCCCTATATTTATAGCCTTAATGAGAGAGAGAGAGAGAAAGAGAGAGAGAGAGAGAGAGAGAGAGAGAGAGAGAGAGAGAGAGAGAGAGAGAGAGAGAGAGAGAGAGAGAGAGAACATTATAAGTGAAAAAACAAACAATACATTCGATTTTCAAACACCGGATTTAAAAAAAAATCCATTATAGGTCTTGCCTGTTAAGCTGGTCACTACTGTGTCGATGATTCAGCTTCCTAGGTTAATGTAGAAAGCTATCAAACATGAGGGGTGTCAAAGATGAGGTGCCCGACATGAGGGGGTGCCAAACATAAAGTGATGCCAGACATGAGGTGGTGTCAGACATGTGGGGGTGCCAGACATTTGGTGGTGCCAAACATGAGGGGATGCCAAACATGAGGTGGTGCCAAACATAAAGTGATGCCAGACATGAGGGGTGTCAGACATGAGGTGGTGCCAAACATAAAGTGATGCCAGATATGAGGTGGTGTCAACAATGAGGTGGTGCCAAACATAAGGTGGTGCCAGACATGAGGTGGTGCCAAACATGAGGAGCTGCCAGACATGAGGTGGTGCCAAACATGAGGTGGTGCCAGACATGAGGGGTTGCCAGACATGAGGTGGTGCCAAACATGAGGGGCTGCCAGACATGAGGTGGTGCCAAACATGAGGTGGTGCCAGACATGAGGTGGTGCCAAACATGAGGGGTTGCCAGCCATAAGGTGGTGCCAAACATGAGGGGCTGCCAGACATGAGTTGGTGCCAAACATGAGGTGGTGCCAAACATGAGGTGGTGCCAGACATGAGGGGGTGCCAGACATGAGGTGGTGCCAGACATAAGGGGGTGCCACACATGAGGGGGTGCCAAACATGAGGGGGTGCCAGACATTAGGTGGTGACACACATGAGGGGGTGCCAGACATGAGGTGGTGCCAAACATAAGGGGGTGCCAGACATGAGGGGGTGCCAGACATAAGGGGGTGCCAGACATGAGGGGGCACCAGACATGAGGTGGTGACACACATGAGGGGGTGCCAGACATGAGGTGGTGACACACATGAGGTGGTGCCAGACATGAGGGGGTGCCAAACATGAGGGGGTGCCAGACATGAGGTGGTGACACACATGAGGGGGTGCCAGACATGAGGTGGTGCCAAACATGAGGGGGTGCCAGACATGAGGGGGTGCCAAACATGAGGGGGTGCCAGACATGAGGTGGTGACACACATGAGGGGGTGCCAGACATGAGGTGGTGCCAAACATAAGGGGGTGCCAGACATGAGGGGGCGCCAGACATGAGGTGGTGCCAGACATGAGGTGGTGACACACATGAGGGGGTGCCAAACATGAGGGGGTGCCAGACATGAGGTGGTGCCAAACATGAGGGGGTGCCAGACATGAGGTGGTGCCAGACATGAGGGGGTGCCAGACATAAGGGGGTGCCAGACATGAGGGGGTGCCAGACATGAGGGGGCGCCAGACATGAGGTGGTGACACACATGAGGGGGTGCCAGACATGAGGTGGTGACACACATGAGGGGGTGCCAAACATGAGGTGGTGCCAGACATGAGGGGGTGCCAAACATGAGGGGGTGCCAGACATGAGGTGGTGACACACATGAGGGGGTGCCAGACATGAGGTGGTGCCAAACATGAGGGGGTGCCAGACATGAGGGGGTGCCAAACATGAGGGGGTGCCAGACATGAGGTGGTGACACACATGAGGGGGTGCCAGACATGAGGTGGTGCCAAACATAAGGGGGTGCCAGACATGAGGGGGCGCCAGACATGAGGTGGTGCCAGACATGAGGTGGTGACACACATGAGGGGGTGCCAAACATGAGGGGGTGCCAGACATGAGGTGGTGCCAGACATGAGGTGGTGCCAGACATGAGGGGGTGCCAGACATAAGGGGGTGCCAGACATGAGGGGGTGCCAGACATAAGGGGGTGCCAGACATGAGGGGGTGCCAGACATGAGGTGGTGCCAGACATAAGGGGGTGCCAGACATGAGGTGGTGCCAGACATGAGGTGGTGCCAGACATAAGGGGGTGCCAGACATGAGGTGGTGCCAGACATAAGGGGGTGCCAGACATAAGGGGGTGCCAGACATGAGGTGGTGCCAGACATGAGGTGGTGCCAGACATGAGGTGGTGCCAGACATGAGGGGGTGCCACACATGAGGTGGTGACACACATGAGGGGGTGCCAGCCATGAGGGGGTGCCAGACATGAGGTGGTGACACACATGAGGTGGTGTCAGACATGAGGGGGGTGCCAGACATGAGGTGGTGACACACATGAGGGGGTGCCACACAAGAGGTGGTGACACACATGAGGTACAAAGGAAGGAGTACAAAGGAAATCAAGCAACAACAGATCTAGTGACCCTTCTAGGCTGCTTTTTCTCCAAAACACTGAGGATCAAGGTGGTGCCAAACATGAGGGGGCGCCAGACATGAGGTGGTGCCAGACATGAGGTGGTGCCAGACATGAGGTGGTGCCAAACATAAGGGGGTGCCAGACATGAGGGGGCGCCAGACATGAGGTGGTGACACACATGAGGGGGTGCCAGACATGAGGTGGTGCCAGACATGAGGGGGTGCCAGACATGAGGTGGTGACACACATGAGGTGGTGCCAGACATGAGGTGGTGCCAGACATGAGGTGGTGCCAGACATTAGGTGGTGCCAAACATGAGGGGTGCCAGACATGAGGTGGTGACACACATGAGGTGGTGCCAGACATGAGGTGGTGCCAGACATGAGGTGGTGCCAGACATGAGGGGGTGCCAGACATGAGGGATGTAAGGTACTGTATGTGAGGTGAGGAACGCGGGGATGTAAGGTGTATGAGGTGAGATGAGGTGAGGGTTGGATATAACATCAGTAAGTGCAGAATGGGGGCGGTACACTATTGATGTAGTTCCGGGAGTCAACCGTTTATGTTTAGAAGGCGGGAGAAGTGTTACCCGGAGACACACACACACACACACCCATACACAAGGCCACAAATACGCTCACTCACTTACCCGCACTCATTCACTCTCACTCTCTCTATTTATCTATCTGTCTCTCTCCCTGCCTCATTAAATATTATTCACTCTCTCTCTCTCTCTCTCTCTGTAAACCTTATGTATGCCTCTGGATGAGACAGCGCCATGTTGGAATTCATTGGAAAGACAACTACCATTCTATTTATATTGGTAAGTCTTTCGTCACATCTTGCATCTCAATATTTGGTAGGAATCGGCCTTCAGCAGGACATTTTTCTTTCGAAAAATGTACAAATTTAGCTTCAAGGGGGTCTGGGTGGGCATTATTTTACTTTTAAAGAAGTCTGAGAAGGTGTTATTGTTAGCATAGGCCATAGGGGAAACACTAAAATACCGGTATATTGTTTCAAAATGGCATAAACAAGCAATAGCCTTAATAATAATTAAACAAACTATCAAAATAACTCACAAGACGTCGGATCAGATAGTGGTGACAATTAATATTCTTGAGTGTGTTAATTTTGAGTAGTTTTCCTGGTAATGTCTTGGGTGTGTATAATGTGTGTGTCGCTCTCACTCACTCACCCTTGGTCTTGTATGTCATTTTCCTAAAGTAGCCAAACTATCACAACTTATCTGAACCTCGTATCCTCTTTGTCGCTTCTACCACATAATGTATACAGTATATTCCAAAAACATACAGTATATCCTCAGTAAAGGTCAAATATTATATATAGGACAAACAACTCTTCTATATACTATTGTTCTCACCGGTACTGCAAATGACTGTATGGTGAGCAGCCCAAGACCAAAACTATGCATACCGGTACATAGAACAAATCATTAAGCAAGATGACTACTTTGTGAAAGTCACAACCTACAGGTATACTTCTAATGACGAACAATAAACTAAAACGATGTGCGCATACTGCATTGACATCATAGACAATTATAACAGTCTTAATTACTGGTCATTACAATATATACAGTGTATATATATATATATATATATATATATATATATATATATCTATATATATATATATATATATATATATATATATATATATATATATATATGTGTGTAGTAGTAGGTTTAACACGTCCGTTACATAAAGCTCTCCTAAACAACGGACGTAAGAGAGTAATCTTATCAGTGGAACCATTAGACAACACACTTCACGCCCTCTATACTGTGGCAGGTGTCATCCATATACTGTATACACACACAAACACACACCCAGCCACTTGCCATACAGACACACACACACACAGACACCTCATCCCCTCTATACTGTGGCAGGTGCTATCCACTCACTCACACACACATACATACATACATACACCTCACCCCTATTATACTGTCAGGTGTCATTCATATAAACACACAGCCAAACCCTCCCAAACAATAATACACTGGCCTACACACAAACTCACCCCAATTAATACTGTGCAAGGTGTCATCCCCACACAAACACACAGATACGCACTGTATGACACACACACAAATTAATTATAACACACACACACACACACACACAATGCCACACACACACAGCATAAACAACATAATTAAACAGCTGTATGGAAGGTCTGCATGGGTAGCCTATCCTTTGTGCTAAATAAGTTCACATACACAGTGCAGTAGGCCTAAGTGTGAAGAAATATATACCAAGCTTACTTTATTATGGTATGTAGGCTACAGTTGGCCAAATAAGTCGTGTCGCCGCTGTCATTACGTTTTGCTCACCATGTGCTGTATTAATGTCTGTCAGATGTTGAATAGGGCGTGTAAAGATAGGATCATGTTTGTACCGCATATCTCACTCGAACGATGAATTAGGGCTTAAATAGTGCTGATACCAATTGTTGATCAAAATATACTTGGTGCCGCGACATCACTTATTTGGCCGACTATACAAATATATACACATTTGGTTTGTAGATCACGTATTATAATTAGGTTATGTCAAATATGTAGACACAACACATGGAGAGAGAGAGAGAGAGAGAGAGAGAGAGAGAGAGAGAGAGAGAGAGAGAGAGAGAGAGAGAGAGAGAGAGAGAGAGAAAGAGTTACGTGCGTGCGAATATATATGTGTTGTACGGTCATAAATCTCTCTCTCTCTCTCTCTCTCTATGTAATGTGTATGTGTGTGAATGTATGTATGTATGTGAATGTATGTGTATGTGTGCATATATGTATGTGTGTGTGTGTGTGATATTTACAAAAAAAATTTAAGAGAGAGTGAGAGTGAGTGTGTGAGAGTGAGAGAGATGTAGTGAGTGTGTGTGTGTGTGTGTGACTTGGCAGTACTCCCGACCCCTCACACTCTACCTTTCTCTCTCTCTTTTTTTTTCTCTCTCTCTCTCTCATATTTGTTCTATATACTGTATAATGCCACAGGATAGAACACAAATATGCTCTCAATCTAATTTGTAGTTCATGCAAGTAAATAAATACTAGGACTATTTATATATATATTGTAATTACAGAGATAAGCCTACCTCGTTTTCATAAGGGGCTACATATATACCTATTTAAGGACCATTACTATTCTAATTAAATGTATATGAATTAAATGTATATATACTACCTTTTCCATTCATTTCCATTTAATTTTCCATTCCATTTAATTAAATACAAATCTTCATATCAATTTCTTGTATTGAATCCCTCTAAATACTTGTAATCAAACTTGTCAAATTGTAATTAAACCTTTATCACACATCTTTTCCATTATATCTTATAAAAGTCAACGTATCGCTTTCACTTCATATAACCTCCTTTCTTTAATTTCAATTGTGTATTAGCTTAGGGTACACCTCGCGTTAAATATACTGTATTCTATGCAATGATTATTTTCTGAGTCTTGTCCATCACTACATTTCTATATTATATTATAGTCTCGTCTCATTCGCTTTCGCTCTCTTTCTTTCTTCTTCGATATCCTTTCCTTCCACTTTCCCTTACTATCGAGTTTGCTATCCCAACTAGAATTAAGTCCAGACTACCTCGCTGGGATCGTAAGGTCTGTATGGCCAGTGTATCTATGTATATCTATCTAACTCACTCTCTTTAACCCTTTACGATTCATCTATCTTTCTCTACATCTACCCTCTTCCTGTCTGGTCACACTATCAACCATCATCATCACAATCCATTTTTGTGGTTATCTCTTCTACCCTCTCTCCTCTCCCTTCCACACTCACTTTCCTCTCTTTTACATCCTCCTCTCACTCTCTTTAATTGTCTCCACACATGACGGAAAAAGTAAATATCGTACAACCACGTCAATGTTTATGTTCTCAAGTCCTCTGTAGATGTGAAGTAATAATCAACAACGAGCACATTCCTTGATTGATAAGCCCTTCCCCCAGGATATATATATATATATATATATATATATACCAGACCAGATGGCTGGAGTAAAGTAGGAAAGAAGAGCAATTGGACAGAGGAAGAACAAGCGGAGAAGTGAGTACAGTAGAAGACTGAAAGTTCTCGGGCTCAACCAAGTTGCTTCATTGTATATATATATATATATATATATATATATATATATATATATATATATATATATATATATTACTGAAGACATTACTCCTGATCATTTTAACTAATTTCGCTCCTCGCCCTTGGTTCCTGGTACGACCAAAGAAACACTAGCTATTTTGGGGCCCCGAACCTGCCTTTGTGTCGGCTGAGTCAGGAGTGTGGGGAGTCAGGTGTGTGTTAGAATCAGGTAGGCTATGAGTGTGTACAAATGAGTTATGTCTGTCATATGTGTCCTGCCAGAAGCACGGATGACAAATGTGCAAAGTTGGCAAAACCTACGCTTATCTCTTGGCTATATACTCAATTTCACATAAAACATATCGGCAAACAATTCAATCTGACTGCACCGCATAGTTAACGAAACCAAATTGTCCAACCCTGGGTTTGATATTCCCCAACAAACGATGTGACTGAAGACCCGTATTACGAGATAGCAGCCAACTATTAATTTGAACGACATCTTGGTGTCTTAACAATCTTTACCAGTAGCCTCTTGTAGCACAAAATGGGCAAGATCTACAGTAATGGGCTGTAAATGTCCATACTTAATTAATGTTTGCCTTTTCCCAGATAGCAGAAGCATTAGGTCGATTGGTCCAGTCGTTTTTTTAGTTACAAGTGGTTAGTGATAAAGTATGTTGGCCTAAATATATACTGAATATTGTATATCATTCTAGACTGTGTGAGGCAGGCGTATGTGGATGAGTGGAGAATGTAGGTGAGGGAAGCGGGGAGAATATGTGGATAAATTTGAAGTGAGGATGAGACATGTGGATTAATTAGATAGTGCGACCCCAAACAAAATCCTCACGTATGCTTTTCTATTTGTCCAGTACGTTAAATAAAGTTAAGTACCGGTAGTCATACAACCTTGAGAGAGAGAGAGAGAGAGAGAGAGAGAGAGAGAGAGAGAGAGAGAGAGAGAGAGAGAGAGAGAGAGAGAGAGAGAGAGAGAGAGAGAGAGAGAGAGAGAGAGTAAATAACAACTAATGATGAAAACCAAGCTTAATGTAGTCAATATCACCCAAAACAGTCTTAATTAGAGGAAGATCGCAAAACACATATTACGCATTAAGGTTCAAACCACACACACACTTTGAAGTTTATTGACTAGATATCTACAAGTGTTTGGAAGCAGACTTTATTTTGTGTTTAATCGTCAAACTAATGGGGAAAACAAGGGGGGAGGGGGGACTCCAAATGAGATACATTACAATGGAGTGATTACGGTTTGAGTTAAAGGTATATACCAGTATGTATAATATTGTATAATCTACCTAATGGTGTTTTTCTGGGAATGTGTACAAAGGAGTACAAAGGAAATCAAGCAACAACAGTCCAGCGACCCCTCAAGCTGCTTGCCCTCCAAAACACTAATGGTCAAGTGTCCAAACAGTGGATAAGAGTGGGTATACAAGGGTGTCTTGGCTTTACTACTATACTAGGCACTGCTCTTAGTCTGCCTGTGTGTATATATATATATATATATATATGTGTGTGTGTGTGTGTGTGTGTGCTTAACACCCCCCTTCTCCCCTGAAGATAATAAAAACCCGCTTCCCCAGATCCTCCCTTCAAGCTAAGCGAAACACACCGCCCTTTTAAATTCAATCTGTACATTTTTCAATCGAAAAATGTCCCCCGGTTTTCTCCCAAATTGCAGCCTCTCTATCCGTCGCCAGAAAAAAAATCGACACCTGAATGAAGTGAATAGTCTTAAAATCGCCAAATAGGGCGAAATATTGAGGGTGTAAATGAGATATATTGGTATGGAGTCATTGGTATAATTATAATCTTACTAATGCGGTTTTTCTGGGGATGTGTGCATGGGTTTCTTGGCCTTACTGCTAAACTCACTCATTCTCACTCTCTCTCCCTCTCTCTCTCTCTCTTTGTTTGCTTAATTATGTTCTATTTCTACTTGGTTTGACATTCTGTAATATCTAATGAATATTCTTTCTGTATGTCACCTGCTTGATGATGCTAGAGCTAATTCTATCCATCACATTCACATATACCGGTACCCGGTACTATATAATCATGAAGGACACCACAATATATTTCTTATTTAGTGTTGTGTATTTACGAGATCCAGATCATGGTGTTTCATATTAAGTATTCGTTTCTCTGATTATGTTCTTCTTCTTAAGTTTCCTCCCTAGACTTAGACACTAGGCACAAGGTCCTTTACCATAACATATACTCATTTCGAAGTAATAAGATTAAGCCATTCAACAGCGTATCTCAATAAATGCTATAAAGAAAATATACGAGACTGGTTTATCTTTACAGCGACTATTATTTTCCGGTCTGTTTACGCCTGGTTGTTCTTAATGCAATTTAGGCGGATTTAAATTAACGATTTTTCAAACAACTTTTTTTTTGTTCGAGGCTTCTAGTTTGGCAGATTCTGAATTAAACTTTTATCAGAATTTGTTTACTTATATAATCCATTTTGAGTCTAATTGCCGACACCAATGCAAAGTATCCCCCAAATTATACCAGGATATGAATATGAATAGTAGCTGGAAAACACTCTTGTAAATTCGATTTAAGACCAGTCACACTAGAGCTTTTTTTTTTCAATTATATTAAAACAGCATTTTCAAGCTATTTTCCTACGGTATCGGCATTAATACTGACGCTAGATTATTATAGTTGCCGAAATCTTACAAACCATTAATTTTGAAACTTCCCTGCCAAAATTGCCGAGAAAAAATTACGATTTTTGTTTAAATAGTGTGGTGTAACTTTGCCTGGCCTCCCCTGGCTGAATATGGGTGTACACGTGTTTTTCAGGACCCCAGTGTTTTTGTGGCTCCGGTGCGTGATGGGAGTGGGACTGTAGAGGGAACTATTATATTGCCCTTATGTTGTTGGGGTTTATGATGTTGTGGGTGTGGTGGAGATGTGGAACGGATGTGGGTGTGGTGATGATGTGAGTGTGGTAGTGATGGTGTTGTAGAGATGTGGGTGTGGTGGTGATGTGGGTGTGTGGTAGAGATGTGTGTGCGGTAGTGATGTGGGTGTGGTAGAGATGTGGGTGTGGTAGAGATGTGTGTGTGGTAGTGATGTGGGTGTGGTGGAGATGTGGGTGTGCTAGAGATGTGGGTGTGCTAGAGATGTGGGTGTGTAGTATTGTTTATGTGGCTCTGGTGTGTGTTGTGAGTGAGACTACAGAGGGAACTTTTATATCACCTTCATGTTGGTGTTGGGGTTAATTATGTTGTTGGTGGTATTTATGTAGTAGAGGTGTGGTTGTGGTTGTGGTATAAAGGTAGTGGTGGCAGATGTACATGGTGGTGTGGTAGAGATGTGGTTGTGGATGGGTAGGAAGGTAGTGGTGGTAGAAGTACAATCACGCTTAAACATCGTGTTCTCCCTCTACAATCTACTCAACATAAATAAATAATATAAAATACACACTCACAATATACGTTCGTACCTCACTTGTAAAAAAAGGTATATGGTCAAGCTAATTCAATATATAATCAAGACAGGAATATAAAGTTGAATTTTGAAGGTGAGACAGGACTTTCAGGCGTTAGTGGCAGATGTATACAGAGTGAAAACTAACTGCCGCAAATACAAGATTGCAGAATTTTTACTCACATAATAACATATTGTATTCATTGTAAAGACACAATAAACCCTACATTATATTCGTTGTGTGGCATGGTGATTGAGCGTTTATGTTCATATATATATTTTGTTCAACTCGCATTGGTTGATTTTGTTGAGTTAATGAAAGCCCCATGTTACCGATAGTCAACGCACTATATTTCAGCATACTGAATGGGGTACATTATCTGAATATATCGCTTGGATATAGAACACATAACAACATTAGAATGAACATAATATAAATGAATTAATATTACTAGTAGTAGTAACAACAGCAACAATACTACAACCACTACTACTACTACAACTACTACTACTACTACTACTACTACTACTACAACAACTACTACTACTACTACTACTACTACTAAAACTACTACTACTACTAATAATAATCAATATAATAATAATAAGGCTGATTAAAGTTGCGGATCAAAAACTATGCTGTAAAAAGCCTTATAGTAAATCAGACTATAGCGGGATTTTTTTTAGGGTGGATTAATAAAGGCTTGTTTACCACCATATTATGTCGGTAGCTGTGTTCTTGTTGGTGTTTAGTTGTGGTAGTAGACGAAACGATGCTACGCAGGTTAAGGGGGGATGGGCCGTTTTTTTATTTTTTGTTTTATTTTATTTTTTTCCCCCTCGCTAGACCTCTATCAAGCTTAGAAAAACACTCCCTAGACCCTCCTTCAAGATAAATTTGTAAATGTTTCAGTAGAAAAATGTCCCTTTTAAAATTTCAGGCTCGCTATCGTTCGCCAGGAAATAATCAACACCTAAATGGCACGAACGGTCTTAAAATTGACAACGAAATGGGGCAAAAGATGTTAAAATCGCCAAACTAATGGGCCAAACCTCTTATAATCTAAACAAAAAATGGGGCTTAACACGAGGGAGAAAGGGGACCAAATAACGACCCATCTCCCCTTAATTGTGGATGGGATTGGTGTGACTGTAGCCTACTACTATACCCTAGCCAAACAAGTAGGTCATTCAGAGGAGATGGGTCGTTTTCCTGGTCCCCCTTCTTCCTCATGTTTAGCCCCCATCAGTGTTCACATGTTCAGACGTTCGGCTCATTACTTTGGCGATTTTAATACCTTTCACCTTATTTCGTTGTCAATTTTAAGACCTTTCGTGCCATTTAGGTGTCGATTTTTTCCTGGCGAGCGATAGCGAGCCTGTAATTTTAAGAGGCCGGGAAATTTTTCTACCGAAAACTGTACACATTTATCTTGAAGGGGGATTTAGGGTGTGATTTTCTAAGCTTGATGGAGGTCTAACGAGGAAAATACAAAATAAATGAAAACATGATATATTGAACACAAAAACAGCCACTGTCCCCTTAACCTCTATAACTTAAAAACACGACTAGAATATTCGAGGTAATATTTCTACCATTTGGGAATGGTCAGCCAGGAAATAGGCATGGACATTTACAGCCCATTGGCTCTAGCCCTTTTCTAGTTTCAGAGGATAGAGTGCAAGATTTCTGGACTACCTATTCGGAACAGGGTACAACCACAAAATAGTCCTCATTTAGACAGTAGACACGGTGGTTTAGATGGAGTTTGTTGGGTATTTGGCTGCTACTATAAACAGAAGTATAGGCATTGTATGTTAGTGTATACCATGCTGAAAAACAACGTAACCTTATGCATGCTGGGGACAGTAGGACTATACAGTATATAAATATATTTTATATACTTTAACACCATCTGCTCCGACGACATGAGGGTTATTATGCTACTTTACTTAGCGTCTTATTATCACCAAACTAATAGGGTGAAACTTCTAAAAATCTCCAAAATAAAGGACCAAAACAGAAGAAATTCAAAAATAACTATCTCGGACAAATAGAGTTAAGCTGAATGGAACAATTTTTGCAAGACAATTATATAGCCCTAAATAAACTAATCCTCCATTTATTATCAGTCGTCCAGATATCGTAATCCCTAACCTCGGTAACACAATCAGGACTAAAGTAATCGAGCTAATCTGTCTACCAATTGGGAAGAGTCAGCCAAAAAATAGGTGTGGACATTTACAGCCCATTTGTTCCACCGTTATTAATATTACCGGTACTATTATTATTATTATTATTATTATCATCATATATTTTTTTCTATTATTATTTTTGTTTTGAGTTACAGAGGATAAGGGTCAAGATTGCTGGCCAAATTATAGTGAATATACTGTACTATAATTGAATAAAATAAGCCCTTTACTGTCGATTATTATTTTTCTGTTGTTGTTGTTGTTGTTGTTCCCCAAGCTGCCTGGCCGAACAGCCCCAAGGCCCAGAGCAAGGCCATAACTGAGCGTCCCCTAAGAACCCTCCCTGCCGACCACAATAAAGCCTGGGTGACCGAAGCCACTCCATGGCGGGGAGCTGAGGAGGGTGTGGAAACGCCTGGGAAACCAAAGCCCCACCCAGGGCCCTGTGCCCCTCAGCAATTATGAAGAGAAAGTTGAGGGGCAAAGGAAAAATGTGACGCTTTGGCTGCCAATCTTGGTAGATTGGGAGGTCAATCCACGGAAGAAACGCCGTCACTTGAGATCTAGAAAATCTATAAGTAAAAGGAACAGTCAGAGTAAGCTATGGGTATGGCAGAGATCGCTCAGTTCTCACTCTGATAGACCAGCCCATCACCACATGACTAGAACCCAATCCTCTCAGCATCAGCTAGGAAAGGCCCTAGAAAGCCGCCTTTGGCGGGGGGATAGCTCCCCTATTTCAACCCCTTTCGGGGTTGGGCACCCGCCCACTACATTCAGTTAGTAAGCCATTATCTCAAAATATTACAAACGGATTTAACTTACACTTGCTACAGGCAGTTTTGGCTTTTGTCTCCTTCATACGCATTGGAAACAAATAGTACCTAGATAGTAACCTGGCATTATTTTGTCCGTAAATGTACCATAGCATACTTTAGAATAAACAACAAATATTCTAAAATTTGCTGTCCACGGATGTATACTCGGTTTCATTTAATTTGGCGGTAAATTGAATCCCTTAACAACTGATTTATCGATAACTAATAGAAAAATAAGAAACTACTATGTCCCTGCATCATACTAAGACCAAGTTTATATGACTAGCACCATATTTCACACCAAAATCTTCAAAATAATTGAGAAATCTTGATAGGAACTTTGCAATTTATCGTCAGTTGAAAATAAACCGAGTATAGTTTGGTCGTTGAGTGTGGTTGGCTGAGCGTTGATCTTGTATGTTAACCAAAGACCAAAAAGTCAAGATTTTCATATGAAATTGTTGGCGTATCAGTTTTGCACAGGCTGCCACCATTATCTATGAAAACTTTAGACGGATAATGGCAAACATTGGGAGCTATAATATTTAGTCAAGATGAGGATCTAGCCTCAACCCCCCCCCCCCCCTCCCCCCACACACACATGTGAAATCATTCATAACTATGATCAGTATTTTTTCCCCAAACATAAGTAACTTGTGTTAATTGGTTATGGAACCGGTATTCAAAGATAAGATCCTGTAATATATTTACTGTGTATAAAAGCTCGCCCACATAAACGCACAATACTGGCAATAGAGATTATGAGACTGACGCGCTGCCTACTGCGCCATCGAGGCTTAAAAGCAATAGTGTACCAGTATACTTAACTGTAATGAACTGAGTAGCAACCATTATTAAACTAATTGTAAAGAGTGTATACTATTTATGTTGTAGTTCCAGCAAGCAGTAGCCTATGTTGTGTTGGTGTACTTCCATAATTAAACTTGTATAAAATGTAAAGTATTTTTAATGAGGGCTAGCTTAGATATATATACTGTATATAATATATTATTTTGATTGTTGTGATATCAATACTACTGCAAGAGGAATGAAGTTTATTTGTATTGCCGAGTTATGTGACATTGATGTTATGACTGCAAAGGTGTCTGTAATAATTGTTAGCAGCTGTTGCAGTACTTTTCATATTTGAAAATAGTTGTGGTAGTAGTTATTAGTATAAATAATATTACCAGTAGTACTACTACTATTAGTAGAAGTAGCGGTAATAGTTGTAGTAATGGAGGTGGTTTATGAGTCTTTATAATATTATTGCTATGTTGTGTATGCAACGTGTGTAGAGTGAATACCTGCCTTGCGAATGTTATAAGTAGTCCTATATGATTATAATGTTAGGGATGGTGTGTGTGTGATGCGAGTAAGTAATGTGTATGTGAGGTGTGTAGGTTGTTATGTACTGTACGTGTGTGTGTGTGTGTATGTGGGTGTGTATGCGTGCGTGTGTGTGTAGGTTGTGTGAGTAGGTTGTGGGTGTGTGTATGTGTGTGTGAGTAGGTTGTGCGTGTGTGTATGTGTGAGTAGGTTGTGTGTGTGTGTGTGAGTAGGTTGTGGGTGTGAGTAGGTTGTGTGTGTGTGTAGGTTGTGTGTGTGTGTGTGTGTGTAGGTTGTGTGTGTGTGTGTGAGTAGGTTGTGGGTGTGTGTGTGTAGGTTGTGTGTGTGTGTGTGTAGGTTGTGGGTGTGTGTGTGTGTGTAGGTTGTGTGTGTGTGTGTGTGTGTGTAGGTTGTATGTGTGTGTGTGTGTGTGTAGGTTGTATGTGTGTGTGTGTGTGTGTGTGTGTGTGTGTGTAGGTTGTGTGTGTGTGTGTGAGTAGGTTGTGGGTGTGTGTGTGTGAGTAGGTTGTGTGTGTGTGTGTGTGTGTGAGTGAGTAGGTTGTGGATGTATGTGTGTGTGTGTGTGAGTAGGTTGTGGGTGTGTGTGTGTGTGTGTGTGTGTGTGAGTAGGTTGTGGGTGTGGTGAGTGTGTGTGTGTAGGTTGTGTGTGTGTGTGTGTGAGTAGGTTGTGGGTGTGTGTGAGTAGGTTGTGTGTGTGTGTGTGTGTGAGTAGGTTGTGGGTGTGTGTGAGTAGGTTGTGGGTGTGTGTGTGTGTAGGTTGTGGGTGTGTGTGTGTGTAGGTTGTGTGTGTGTGTGTGAGTAGGTTGTGGGTGTGTGTGAGTAGGTTGTGTGTGTGTGTGTGTGAGTAGGCTGTGGGTGTGTGTGTGTAGGTTGTGTGTGTGTGTGTGAGTAGGTTGTGGGTGTGTGTGTGTGTATGTGTGTGTGTGAGTAGGTTGTGTGTGTGTGTGTGTGTGTGAGTAGGTTGTGGGTGTGTGTGTGTAGGTTATGTGTGTGTGTGAGTAGGTTGTGGGTGTGGGTGTGTATGTGTGTGTGTGAGTAGGTTGTGTGTGTGTGTGTGTGTGAATAGGTTGTGGGTGTGTGTGTGAGTAGGTTGTGGGTGTGTGTGTGTAGGTTGTGTGTGTGTGTGTGTGAGTAGGTTGTGTGTGTGTGTGTGAGTATGTTGTGTGTGTGTGTGAGTATGTTGTGTGTGTGTGTGTGAGTAGGTTGTGGGTGTGTGTGTGAGTAGGTTGTGGGTGTATGTGTGTGTGAGTAGGTTGTGTGTGTGAGTAGGTTGTGGGTGTGTGTGAGAAGGTTTTGTGTGTGTGTGTGTGTGTGTGTGTGTGTGTGTATGCGTGTGTGTGTGTGTGTGTAGGTTGTGTGTGTGTGAGTAGGTTGTGGGTGTGTGTATGTGTGTGTGAGAGTAGGTTGTGTGTGTGTGTGTGTAGGTTGTGTGTGTGTGTGTGAGTAGGTTGTGGGTGTGTGAATGTGTGTGTGAGTAGGTTGTGTGTGTGTGTGTGTGTGTGTGTGTGAGAGTAGGTTGTGTGTGTGTGTGTGAGTAGGTTGTGTGTGTGTGTGAGAGTAGGTTTGTGTGTGTGTGTGAGTAGTGTGTGTGTGTGAGTAGGGTATGTGTGTGTGTGTGTGTGTGTGTGTGTGTGTGTGTGTGTGTGTGTGTGTGTGTGTGTGTGTTGTATTATTATGATGAGACACGGCTGGCAGTCACGGCAACCTTTGTGTCTTTCCAAGTGAAGTTTCTTGTCATTATTTTTTGTTTTCAATAATTATGTTTGAATGTTTATAATTTTTCTCATAATTGTGTTTTTTTTTTTTTTTTGGACTACAATGATTCTGAAATTGTTGCCTTGCTATTTGTGTACTAGTAGTGAAGATTGGAAATTAATTGCTATTGATGATATCAACTAGGATATAAGAAAAAAACTGTTGGGATATACTACCAATATACAGTATATATATATATATATATATATATATATATATATAGAGAGAGAGAGAGAGAGAGAGAGAGAGAGAATGATATACAGTATATGTACTGGTATTTGAAAATCTTCGTATGATAATTATGACCACAAGGCCAAATAAATGATAGATTATAACCGGTTGTACACGGACGCTTCGGGGACTTTTGATCAGGAACATTATAATGCCAATATTTAGGGGCAATTTTGAATTTGTATTGAGAACTGAATTTGAGTAAGATAATTTATGTGACATTATACTTCTTAAAGTTTTATTCAGCTTATATACCAGAGTTGAAAAAATCATGAAATCAAAGATGTCGCATGACTCTCCTTAACCCTTTCAAGATACGAGCCGTGTTTTTTTTATTTTATCCTGGCTAATTGTAGACGATTTTAATACGTTAAGGAAGGAATTGTGGAGGCAGATGATTAATTGAGATTTTACCCAGTTGATTCCTGGCCCTGCCAAAGCTTTACGGGGGTTCGGGAGCCTATACCCCGTCCCCACACACACACACTCAGACCCCCATTCAGGCTAATATAATAAAACGGCGGCCCCGAATCATCTTGTAGTTAATGTACAGTTTTCGGCAAACACTAAATGTTTTCTTATTATAAATAGCAAACTCGCTATCCTTCGCCATGAAATAGTCAACACCTGGGTTGAAATTTCCTATAGTCACTAACTTAATTGGCTAGTAAGTACTAAGTAGTACGTCTTAAAATGGTAAAATCAATGGGGTGAAACAGGGATGATCCAAAGAGGCCATCATGGGTTAAATAGGGTTGTGAGGCAAGGGTTGACAACAGGCCTACTATAGTGATGGTCTCAACACATACAACATACATTACCACACAGAGATGTATTGGAGGAGTTCTGGTGATAATGTTAACCCCTTCTTTTCCGGCGACGTCTTTTGAATTTTATTGTAGCTATATTTAGACGATTTTACGCAGCTTAAGAAGGATCTGTGGTAGTTAAAAGGGTTAATTGAGATAGTCTGTATCCTCTCAATTGCTACACATCCGTCCTAAGCTGAATCAAATCGTCTAATAATTGGCGGAATATAATGAAAAGGACGTTATCGTTAGTGAAAGGGTTAACTCACTTACTTTGAAATATTGTTATTGTCGTATGTGTGTATTGTGTAATAGCTTGTGGGCATATTGTAAATAGTGTTTTTGTATAGTTTGAGTCGTTTTTTGAATATATAATTAGAAATATTAAAATAAGCATGAAATGACTAAGCAAATGTGATTGAGTATATATACAAGACGTGTGGGCATGCATGTTCATGGAGACTTTTCTTAATACTGGTGGTCATTGTTGAAGGTTTAGGGTGTGTGGTGGTGTTAGGGTGTGTGTGTTTGTTTTAGTGCGTGTGTGTGTCTGTGTGTGTGTGTGTGTGTGTGTGTGTTAGGGTGTATGTGGGGGTAGGGGAGGGGGGTTGTTTTTGTGTGTGTATGTGTGGGTGTGTTAGGGTGTGTGTGTGTGTGTGTGTGTGTGTGTGTGTGTGTGTGTGTGTGTGTGTGTGTGTGGTACAGTGGTTATTATTATTATTTGTGTTAGTGTTGTCCCTGGAATATGCACTCAACCTACAATAATCACCCACACAATTTCTATCACACAAACTCTCTAAATTCACTCGCACAAACACCCCCCACCCCCTTCACACACACACACACACACACATACACTTTATATATATATTTTTTGTTCTCTCTCTCTCACACACAATGTTACTTATACCCGTGGTAGTGTCAATGTCGGTGTAATATTGTGATGATATAAGTAGACTGATGTTTAACCCTTTGAGTACCAGCGACGTGTTACATTTTTGTTCTAGTTATATTTAGAAGATACTATGCAGCTTAGGAAGGATCTGTGGTACTTGAAAGGGTTGGTTGAGATAGTTTGAAGTCTTATTATTGCTAGACGTCCTTCCTAAGCTGAATAAAATCGTCTAATAGTTGCCAGAATAAGATGAAAAGGACGTCCTTGGTACTGAATGGGTTAACTTAATATATTATTTATGTTGGCATCAAATAGAAGGCTTGTCAATAATATATGCGTATATGTTGATGTCCACGTGTGTGGATGATTTGCAGAAATTGAATGTATGATCACATATATTTATGCAAGTAAGTGAATGTTAAATAGATGGATGAATGCCAGTATTAGTGACAGTAACTTAATATGCGTACAGACTACAGGATGTAAAGTCAACTATGCACAGCACCTCATAAACAATCGTGGACCTCCAATGTCTTATATATATATATATATATATATATATATATATATATATATATATATATATATATATATATATATATATATATATGAGAGGTCTACTGTAAGTCGTAATTAATTGAAATAAGGCGTCACTGTATACTCATTGTGTACAGGTGTAATGTAAGTACCAGGGAGTCGAGGCTACCACATAACACAGGTAGGTTATATGATTACAACCTCAATTTTTTCTGTATTTGTTATAATTCTCCTACTATTGTATCTCTCTCTCTTCTCCTTTACTATCGTTCTCTCTTATTCTCTTCTTTACTATCGTTCTCTCTTATTCTCTTCTCCTTTACTATCGTTCTCTCTTATTTCTTGTTGGCAGTTAATATTTTCGTCTCTCCTTTCTGTCGTCCGTCATCACTCTCCTGTCATCTCACTCTCTCCCCTTATTCTTCTCCTTTATTATCATCCCTCCACTCTGTCGTCCATCATTCTCCTACTCTCTCGTTGTCTCCTATCACCCCCCCACCCCCCTGTCCTATTAATTCACTATTTATTTTGTTGTATTTTGCTCATCTCCCCATATCTCTTTCCCTTTCCTCTCCACATTTCTCTGCGAAGATATCATGTGTTGAAAATAGAAAATAAGGTCACTGTAATGACACTCGTAATAAATGAAGGGCTGGACATGTTTATCATTTATGGGATATTTTCAATTTCAGCCTGTAAAAATACTGATTAACATAAATATGAAAACAAAACGTTACGAAAAAAAAAATCCCGACGAAAGTTTTTGAACTACAATTTTACCTGCACGCCATTCCCTAAACTTACTATATATCCTATATTATCCTAAGACTCAAGTAAATCCTATGATAATCACACTGCTTTCTAAATGACAGGCCCAATGCACTATCCGATAGGCTAATATCCAATTCCAAGCAAATCCTATACTAAGCAAACTGGTTTCTTTATTACTTTTGCCTGCCAAAATGACTATCCCATAAAACCTAAACACTTGAGTAAATCCTCTGATAAGGTGACTTATGTGATCGTAACTGATAGCCCGGAAGGTTGTAGCCTATCTCGGGCGGTGAGGGGCGTGGCAACGCCAGATTAACCTGGCACCTTATCATACGGTGCCAGCTGAACCATACACTCACGGGGACATGATCCTAACATTAGTGCAATGATTGTCAAGAGTGCAGGGTAACATCAACATGGTAGGGGTCTGACAGGGGGTACAATAGGGTATAATAGTAACAGGTATGTAGGGTTGGTAAGAGGAAAGCAGGGGGTGTAAACAGCGGTACATACCTCACTGTTAGCTCTATCAGGGCAGAGTGTAACCTTTCCCTCTTTCTCTGTACAAAGTGTATCCTGTTACTTGATACCGGTGTGTGTGTCCTGACTGGTCATAGACACCCCTCTCCAAACAGCCCCCTCGCCCTACCATCGCACTGCACTCTTGGCCACTGCTGAAATCCGCCTCTATGAACCCCAATATATACCTGGTTATTTTTAGCCATGATGTCATTGGTAGCCGCGCTCATTGGTGCGGCTCCTCTGCACTACGTAATTTGAACGCAGCGGATTGGTCGGGGGGAGATGAGAAGAAAAAACGTCAAGCTCTGAAGCGCGGGAGCTTCGTTACTACTAAATAATTGATATACACAGCATGTCAAAGGTTAACATATGCTACAACACAATGCATTAGAACACTATTTAGTACGAGGTTAATTGAGTACGGTCATAAACATTGAATGTTGTTTCCTAAGTATGATAATGTTTGCAACATAGGGGTTGGTTGAACGATAAGACGGACTGTTACTACTACTTGTTGGCGTGGTGGCGGTGGGCTTGCCCATTTTGCCCGGGGCAAGAACAGCTCTGCCAGGCACACATTATCCACACAACACATTTATTACGCTCACACTGCAGCCTTGTATACAGACACACTTCACACTTCTTGCATACCGATATCTAGCAACTTATAGTATGATAACTGTACATAATATCTGAAATAAACAATGTCTTCTAGTCCTCTTCAGTACGACGTTTCCGGCTAGCAGACAGCCTGGCTCCCATCCCCATCCTGTGCCAACACAATTTAATTTTCAGAAATTGTGGCTCTTATTTTTAAGAAATATTGATGTGGTGGCTCTATTTGTCACGTACAGGCAAGTAAAAGGATGTGACCCCCTCCAGAGCATAGCAGGGAGTATAGCTGTGTTTGGCATATTACACCTATAATAACTAAAATCCAACTTGATAGGTTTGAATCAGACAAAAAGTTAAGGTCACACGAAGCACGAGGTAGAAACACACCCTCGCGCCCCTGCATACCATACCTTCACACCCATACAATTGATAACAGCCGTATATTCATTATCATAAAAGCTGAAACAGTGATGGGGGAGGAGACTGGTGGAGTAGCGGTGATTATCTGGTGGAGAGTAGAAGTGGGGTGGCAGCGTAAATATATGGGAGGGGGTAGTGGGGAGGGAGGTGGTGGAGGGGGTAGTGAGAGTGGGGTAGCAGTGTAAATTATGCGAGGGGGTAACAGAGTAGAAGTGTTCGTGTGGTAGTGGGAGTGTGATGGCAGTGTAAATATGTGGTGGGGAGGTGGTGGTGGAGTAGTAGTGTTTATATGGTGGGGGTAGTGGGAGTGGGATGGCAGAGTAACAATGTTGTGGGGAGGGAGGTGGTGGAGAAGTGGTGTGTAGGTGGTGGAGGGGGTAGGAGTGAGGTGGCAGTGTAAATATGTGGTTGTGGGGGTAGTGGGGAGGGAAGTGGTGTGTAGGTGGTGGAGGGGATAGTAGGAGTGGGGTGGCAGTGTAAATAATCATGTGGTGGAGGGGTTAGTGGGAGTGGGGGGGGGGGGTAATGTGTCCATGTGGTGGAGGTGGTGGTGGGATATATGTGTGTGGAGGGTGGTGGTGGTGGGGAAGCGGCGTAAATATGTGGTCGAGGGCCCAGGGGGTAGTGGGGAGGGTGATGGGGGGCAGCAGAGTAATTATGTGGTGGAGGGGACAGCAGTGTATATATGTGGGGAGGAGGGTGGCAGCAGTTTAATCATGTGGTGAAGGAGAGTGGTGTGGGTAACAATATATGGGTGTGGAAGGTGATAGGGAGATTAGATATGGAAGGTCGAAGGGTAGCAATGCAATATATATATATATATGTGTGTGTGTGTGTGGTGGAGAGTAGTAATGTTGGAGCAATGTATATAACGTGATGGGGGTGGTAGTGGAGGGGTAGCAGTGTATATGTGTATTTGTGGGGGTAGTGGTAGTAGTGTATGTGGGAGGAAGGGTTGCAGGGAGAGAGTGGTGGGATAGTACGGGGGGTGGGAGGTGGTGGTGGTGGGGAGGAGGATGGTGGAGTAACAATGTATAATATACTGATTTAGGGAAGGGAGGGTGGTAATGGGGGGATAGGTAGTTATGTGTGTGTATGTGTGCATGTGGTTGTGTCTATCTACCTGTGTGTATCCATGTAGATGTATGCGAGTATGTTCGTATTGTAGTAGTTTTTCGAAAATCTGTGTGTATGTAATTGTGTGTACGTGGCTGCGTGTATGCTTAGTTGTGTGTATGTAGCTGTGTACGTGTGTAATGATGCGTAAATATAACAGTTTTGCATGTGTACCATTATAGGAGCAGTGTTATGGATATCTGCATGATAGTATTGTGAAAATATGTGTATTATAGATACGTGAGTGTGTGGTAGTAGCGGAATATATGAGAGTGCATATGGCGGTATGTGGCAGTCCCCTTGCAGCCAGACGCCCACGCACCCCTCAACCACCCACCCACCTCACGAACCCCACACACCACCCCCCTCAGACACAGGCCCCAGGAGAAGGATGTGGAGCCCCCTTACACACCTCTTACACCCCTTACACACCTCGTACACCCCTTTACACACACACACACAACCTAAACTCTACCACTACAAACAAGCCAAACCAACCCACTAGCTATATCCACGGTTACCACTTCTGTTCCACCCCCTGTAGCCAAATCACATACTGTAAACTCCGTCCCTCCCCTGCAACGCTTCCTCCTGACTTTTTGTACTTTCTAATCCTCCCTCACCATCTCAACACCTACAGACATCAAACAATATAAGCCATGTCACTATATATCCATAATTCCCACTTCTATTTCACATCTTATTGCTCCATCCTGAATTCCTGATCCACTGTTCAACCTCTCCAATATTGTTCCTCCCGACTTTCTTTACTCTCTCCTCCTTCTCCTTCATCATCATCTTATCATCTTCTTCCCTCACACAAACAACCTAAACCCCTTGTTTCACTACTATCACTTCGATCTATTTAACTTCTTGATGCTTACCCCATCCATGTCTAAACCCTGAACAATTCCTTTTCCAATTCCACCTGCTTCCTTCACACAACAACGTAAGCCATACCGCCTACTCCAATACTACCGCTTATATTGCACCTCTTGAAACTTTATCAGATCGCTGTCAAACCCCTGCAATGATTCCTCCTAATCTCCGTAACCCCCTTCCACCAATCTTACAGACAACTTAAGCCATACCATATTCACAAATAGCAGTTCTATTTCTATCACCACTTGAAGCTTGACCACGTCTATTCGTGGTCGACAATACTAGAACAACTACTATTGACAAAACTAAATTATCAGCATTAACTTGTGCATCTCACTAATGCGATCTTTGTAGCTCAAAAAGTGTATCTAAATATTTGCCAATGCATCATAATTTGACTATAAATTGTTCAGAAATTCCTGTCCACGACTGTACAAGCGCCTGTAGTGATAAGTGGTACATTAACCCCTTCTGTACCGGCGACGTCTTTTTTTATTTGATTTCCGCTACATTTAGACGATTATATGAAGCTTAGGAAGGATATGTGGTAGCTAAAAGGATTAACTGAGATAGTCCGTAGCATTTTTAACTTCCTAAGCTGAATAAAATCGTCTAATAGTTGCCAGAATATAATGAAAAGGACGTCACCGGTACTGAGTGGGTTAAACATTTCTGATACACTGATGCTATATTACAAAACATTACCTTAAGCCACACGCCCTTAATCAACATTTTCTCCGCAATCAATAAATGATCACCAGCTGTCTCCTATCATAAAGTAGTGAAGCAGAGAGTTATGCAGATTGTAAGTCTCTATCCAATAATCCAACCCTTGCAACTGTTCCTCCTCACGTTCATCACCTGTTTTCCCTCAACCATGCACAACGACAATCTAAACCACTACTACCACTATCTTCCGTCTCATCTCCTGGACCTTCTCTGTAGCTAACCCCTACAACAGTTCCTCCTGACCTTGATCATCACCGCCTTCTGCTTCCCTCAACCGTACACAGCAACAACCTAATCCCCCACTACCACTGACCGGATGTTGTTCCTCCTGTTGTACTCAATAATTACTGTTCTTCCGTGCCTAGGCAAACTCTTTCGTCTCTGTCTTTCCTCTAACGTCTTCCCTTCTTGCTAGAAGTTTTCTCTCATTCAACATGTCCCAAAGAAGGGTAACCGCTCTCAACCCTCCAACTATCATCCAATTACTCTCATCTCTTGCATCTCTAAAGTTTTTAAAACTATTCTTATTTCAAAATATCTTAAGCATTTATCTTCCCATAATCTATTTTCAGATTGCCAGTAAGGTCACTCTACTGGTGATCTCATTACTTATCTAGTAACTCTTGGTCATCCCCCCTTCAGGATTTTGGTGAGACTACTTATCCAAAGCTTTTGATACAGTCTGGCACAAATCTCTAATTTCCAAACTACCCTCCTTCGGTTTCTATCCCTCTAGCTGTGCCTTCGTCTCTATTTTCCTTTCTGACTGGTCCATAGCTGCAGTAATGGACGGCCATCATTCACCTCCTCAACCTATCAACTCCGGTGTTCCTCAGGGGTTTGTCCTGTCTCCAATTCTCTTTCTAATCTAGTAAACTCTTGGTCATCACCCCTTCAGGATTTTGGTGAGACTTTTTTGTATTGCGCTAAACTTATCCTAGGTTCGAATCCCTGGACTGCCACATGTATTTGTTGATTTCATTAATTGAGTTTAGGAGTAAAGTCGGTTGGTGGAGGTAACATAAATAATTCATTATTGATCTTCTCAACTGTACCTCTAGTCCTATCCACTCATATGCTGATGACTTTACCTTACACTATTCAATTAGTTTTCCGCAACAACCCAGCATGCAATCACTCCAAAACGCACTTGTCGAGACCATTGCATGCCTATCTTATGATATATCAATTTTGTTCTGATTGAGGTAGGGGAAATCTGGTTACTTTCAATGCCTTCGAGGCCCAATTTCTCCTTCTATCTACCTGTCACAATCTTACACAAGACAATACATTACTCTTCAACAATACACAAATCAATAATCTCAATATTCTTTGTGTATCTTGTTCATCCGACTATTCTTGGAAAGATCATATTACCACTCTTGCTAATACTGCTCCCATCAAGTTAGGTGTGCTCAATTGTCTCCGTGGGTTCATCACCCCCTCACAGCTTCTTGCTCTGTATAGGGGCACAGGGCTCCCATGTATCGAGTATTGTTTGTACGGGTGGGGAGGTTCCACCCATACCGCACTTCTCGAGAGTCAAAAAGCATTTTGCCTTATCAACTAATTTTCTCTTACTAGTTCCCAACTTCCCTACAATCTCTTTCAACACGCTGCAATGTTGCATATCTTTCACTCTTCTATCACTATTACAACAATCAGTTTTTTTCAGAGCTTTCTCAGGCACTTTCTCAGTGCCTTGCGACGAGTGCAAGGTACCCGCCTTTCAACATAGTCCCACTCCTAATCTGTCCAGCTCTCCAGCCCTAGAATTAGCAAATTTTCCAGTGTTTCTTCTACCCAACAAGTCAACTCTGGAACTCTCTCTCTCAATGAATCTTTTCTTCATCCTATGACTGAGACTGCTTTAGACTTTGTGTGTCCAGGCATTTTGACCCCACCCAACGTCCCTGGAATTTGGCTCTCTGTTACTCTTTTGGCTTTGAGGGAGACGCTCATTACAGGCAGCCTGCATTTTGTCTCCTTCATAAACAAAAACAAACAAACAAACACACTATTATCTGTTTGTATTGAACCTCTTGGACCTTCTACCTATCCAACCCTTGCAAGGTTCCTCTTGACCTTCATCACAGTCGCCTTCCCTAAACCCTTGCCACAACCTTACCTCAGCCCTCTGCCACCTATTAATTTAACCCAGAGATAAGTGACACAGCACATGTTCATAGAATGTGCGACCCTCCACACAGACAAAAATCTAACTTTTCCAAATGTAACCAAACATCAGCTGAACTAGGATGACATTTAATCTAAAATCATATGGAGGGCTCACTTCTATAGTTTCCTTCATCTATAAAGCCCATGAATATAAACACCATATGAGGAAGAATACTTTATTGACAACGTTTCGCAGATAGCTTCTTCAGGTCTGCGAAACGTTGTCAATAAAGTGCTCTTCCTCATATGGTGTTTATATTTATTCTGTCAACTTTTCAAAGTTATTTCAACATATAAAGCCCAGGCCGCTTTCTTGTCACACAGTTATCAGCGTCAGTACACCTCCACATATGTCCGTCGACTGTCCCTTGGGCGGCATCACACGAGCAGTTAGTTGTCCGGCATAATCTACAAGCCAATATCGGATGATGGCTTGTGATTTTTAGCTTAAGGGGAGAGCGTTGTTTTTGTTTTCTCCCTCATATTTAGCTCCTTTAGTTTTCAGATTTTAAGACGTTCGGACCATTAGTTTGGCGATTTTAAGATTTTTTGCCCCATTTCTTTGTCAATTTCAAGACATTTCGTGCCATTTAGGTGTCGCCATTTTCCTGGCGAGCGATAGCGAGCCTGTAATATAGGAAGAAGCGGCCTTCGGCCGAGATATCTTTCTACATAAAAACAAAAAAAAATACAAATTTATCTAGGAGGATATTGGGTATGTCAAGGGAGGAAACTAACACAAAATAACAAACTAATAAATAAATCGACCAATAAAGAAACCCTCTCCCCTTAATTAAATGACCGAAGTCAGTCACACAGATCGATTGTCACATTAATACCTGGACTTGATATCTAGACCGTGCACACAACAGGCATTCCAAGGGGAGTTAAGCGAATATGGCATGAAAAATGCCAGATTCGGCTACAAACTAGATAAATGCCGAAAACCCCCGTTCATGTGACGACGCCCCACCCTTAAGCCGGTATCACACGAACACTTTTCCCTCAACATTTATCCTCAACACTGGTCTGACAGCTTATGAGGTAGCCTACACATTCAAAATATTCGGTCACCTAAATTTATCTATTATCAATCTAGTTTCCGTTACCAGTGTAAAATATTCAAGGAATGTTGCCAGAATTTTTTTGATCATCGAATGTTGAGTTTAAAAGCTCTCGTGTGATACCGGCTTTAGTAGTGACATCCAATAGTGCCACGCCAGTCTTGACAGTTCCGCACACAAACCACGCCCTCCTTCACACTCGCCCAGCATTCATTATATATTATATACTATATATTCGTCCACTCAAGTATTCTCTTGTCTCTAACTCTTTCTCTCTTACTACACCAATAAAAACTTCCCTTCTTTCACTCTCACCCACCTTTTCTATATTCATTCATTCATTCATTCATTCATTCTCTTGTCTGTTTATTATCCTGGCAGTTTCAATGTCACGTTCGCCTGTCCAAACTTCCGTTCAGACAACAGTTTAACTTATAATATTTTATATGTTTCCGGTTGTGTTTTACTTTTATATATTATATATTTTCAATTGTGTTTTACTTTTACTTCCTACCCTGCGCACCGCCAGAGGGATGGAGCACAAGTATATTGTTTTCCCTTATCTCTGTGTATGCGTGTTCGCAAAATATCTCAAGAACGAATGGATGAATTTTGAGGAAATTTGGTCAGTATCTTCTTTTGGTAACCGAATAGATTGAATGCAATGTTGGTTAACTTTACATGATTCCCCAATCCCTCACTTATGGGGACATCCCAAACATGACCATGAACCCTTTGCGCTTGATACTGACACCCAAGGTAATACTTCCTGGCTAGTCACTGCATCACTTCACACATAAACGTTGGAGATGGTATAGAGCCAAAGTGTCCAAGAGGGAGGGAGGGGGGCCTTTACACTACTCCCATGTGCTATGTGGCGTTATTTACAACATTTTTGCTTGAAACAACACTACATTTGACTACATCCCTCGTTAACGTTTGTACTTGGTACTTTCTGTGCGTCTGTCTAAGTAAGTCTGCTTGCAAGATTTAATTAAACTTACAAACATAATGTAACACAACTTGGTCAGGCATTTCCTCAACTAGTACAACTGATCACCTTTTGATTAAGATCAGATCATTCTCCCGTTCCCCAGACTCCTACAATCTCACACAAAATTGCGGTCTCAGACTAAAAACTGCACGCCTGCTGGAGATATGTGCTCTACCGAGCTAGGTCCGCAGTGTTTACAGAGCGCAGGACATTCGTCCTCCCCGGATTCTGTTTAATCAATTCAATTCATTTATCGATTCTTTAAACTGTGTACGGCAGTATAAAACTATGTATGTTAAATCCTTTCAGCATACCACATGACGTGTTTTTTGTATTATAGTCTGGCTATCGACAGACGAATTATTCAGTTTTGAAAGGAATACTCTAATACATCCTAATGTTAAACACACATACGGTGAGCATTAACTAGTCAATCCCAGTAACTTTATGTTTGTGGGTCAAGAAGTTTATAAATGTTTCACCTAAATTGTCCAGTAATTCCTGTCCATCACTGTACTTCAATGATCCAATATCGATAAACCAGGAGTTAAAGTACTGTATATTGAAACCCCTGGACTGCTCTGGGTCCTACAGTGTTTACATTGAAACTCAAGGTTCGCAGTTCGTGTTCCGGTTGTTTACATCAAGCCTGTGACCGTTCAAATCCCCCCCCCCCCCACCTTAAATTCTCTCACCCACCACCCACTGATCATCCCAGCAGCACACACACACACACACACACACACACACAGAAAAAAAGAGAGAGAGAGAGAGAGAGAGATAGAGATATGAGCACTTACTGTAGTTTGTGCAAGGGGAATTCAAATTATTTTCTGGCAACTTTCAATCGAGAATATAATGGGGTTTTTTCTGGACCCCTTCTCCCTCATGTTTAGCCCCATTACTTTTAAAATTTTAAGACGTTCGGCCCATTAGTTTGTCAATTAACTTTTCGCCCCATTTCGTTGTCAATATTAAGACCTTTCTTGCTATTTTTTGTTTTTGTTTTTTTTTCCTGGCAAACAATAGCGAACCTTTAATATAAGAGGAATCGACCTTTGGCCGGAACATTATTCTGCCGAAAAATGTACAAATTTATCTAGAAGGGGGATTTTGGGGATGTTTGTTCAAGATTGATAATAAATAAACCCTGCCCCCTTAAAACGGTCAAATATTTACAATGAAAGTTATATTCGAAAGCTTCCAGACCAGAGTTGCCAAGAAAAGATGCTGCAAAAACGCTCGTGTGACTGGGTTTTAAATGATTCAACTGCGGCCGCTGGAATTTGTATTTATTTATTTATTTATTATTATTATTATTATTATTATTATTATTTTTTTTTTTACCGTAGATCAACTATTATTAATTAACACCATATCTCGACTTATTGCCTCTAGATAATTATAATACAGAAACAATTATTACAACTTCAAATGCCGACACCAATTTAAACAGACACTCCAAATTCAGTTGTTGATCGTAAGAAAAAGGAGGTGGTGAGCCTCGGCCTCAACGGTGGGTTCTAGTTCACATTCCACACACACACACACACACACACACCTCTCTCTCACACACACACACACACACACACACTTGCTAACAACACCTGCCAACGAATGCGGGAAAACAACCTGAGTTATATGTGTGATAACCCGGGTTCGAATCCTGGTGGATCACATATAATTATGCTTTCATTAATTTCATTGGAGGTGTTTGGTGTGGTGGTGAAATTAATAAAAATAGATTATAGTTTAACATAAATACAATATGAAAGATCGATATGCTTGTTTGAGATAATCTAATGTATTCATTCCCCTCCCTGCACCAAACACCTCCCAATTAAATTAATGAAAGCATGTGATCCTGCCGGGATTCGAACCTGGGTTACCACATACAACTTGAACACTCTAAGCATTACACCATCAAGACAGATATGGGACAATGAGAGAAGGAAAACAAAAAATAGGGAGAGGTACCATGACTACTTCAATCTTTTGTGAGAATGGGATAAAGTTTATGATATCCAACTGCACGAGTTATAAATGTGAATAGTGACTCATGGGACACAAGATGTATATGTTTATTTGTATATGAAATATTGTTTTATTAACCTCATTATTTTGCATACACGACAATAAAGTAATGGATTGGTGACTTATATGTGTCAATAAAAATGAATGGATACGGATAGAACACACAATGACGTAAGAGGAGTAAAAGGTAGAGAGAGGGTGGTGAAGCTAAGTAGAGATAGAGAGTGGGGAGTGTGGTGGAAGCTAAGGTGGTGGGGGGAGGGTGATGAGTGTGGTGGAGGGAGGGTGGTGAATGGGGTGGAAGCTAAGGTGGTTGTGAGGGGTGATGAGTGTGGTGGAGGGAGGGTGGTGAGTGTGGTGGAGGGATGATGGCGAGTGTGGTGGAAGCTAAGGTACACAGGGTGGTGAGTGTGGTGGAGAGATGGTGGTGAGTGTGGTGGAGGGAGGATGGCGAGTGTGGTGGAAGCTAAGGTAGACAGGGTGGTGTGTGGTGGAGGGAGGATGGCGAGTGTGGTGGAAGCTAAGGTAGACAGGGTGGTGTGTGGTGGCGGGAGAGTGGTGAGTGTGGTGGAGGGATAGTGGTGAGTGTGGTGGAGGGATAGTGGTGAGTGTGGTGGAGGGAAGGTGGTGAGTGTGCTGGAGGGATATTGGTGGGTGTGGTGGAGGGAGAGTGGTGAGTGTGCTGGAGGGATAGTGGTGAGTGTGCTGGAGGGATAGTGGTGAGTGTGGTGGAGGGAAGGTGGTGAGTGTGCTGGAGGGATAGTGGTGGGTGTGGTGGAGGGAAGGTGGTGAGTGTGCTGGAGGGATAGTGGTGAGTGTGGTGGAGGGATAGTGGTGAGTGTGGTGGAGGGATAGTGGTGAGTGTGCTGGAGAGATAGTGGTGGGTGTAGTGGAAGTTACAGTAAGGTAGATAGTAAATGTGGTGGTTATGGTGGACTGACACAGTAGGGCAAGGTGGGAAGGGTGTGCCAGGCTTCAGGCTCCCTGCACTGCTGGGGAGTAAGAGGGAGTCACAACGACCAGTTTTCGGCAATCGTTCTCATCAACCCGGATCTGGCAGCCTCTAAATTATAGTTCTATAGGATTTTCATCAACTAACGAAATCTACTTGGATACCAGTTCCAGATATCAACGCAGAGGCGCTTCAAAATACAGTCAACATTATGTTTTCTATGTAGAATATCAAAAACTACCTTAAACAAAAAAAGTGGGGATTGGGCCTGAGTATATAGATATAGATAGATAAACCTTCCAAGGAGCAAGGTTCTCTAGTCCGAAAATGTCCCGCTGTTTTGTGATGTTTAGCGTTGGCGACATTTACCTATATTGTGACGACAGTGTGATATAGGGATGTATCATGTTCACAACACCTAAATTACATTATTCGGGGATACTTGTAACAGTATACAGTATAGTGATGTTTACTGATATACACTGACTGCAAGTTTGTTTATTTTGAGGGCTCAAACCTTCCACACTTTTGGTTAATAATTCCGAGGAGTGGTGCTTCTACATTCCTTTACTTTTGGAAACATTGAAGTTGCGCATCCAAGATGGCCGTAGTATGCGCCAAGAGAGTGAGAGATGTGAAAGAAAACATAGTATTAGGCAGAGTGTAGCCTATTCCTGTCTTATGTTTTATCTCCAGTAAATTGTTGGGGGCGGTTCGTTCGTGGCCACCCCTTCGGGGATCATGGCGTCAGGCAATAGATAGATAGATAGAAATTGTTCTTCTACATCCATTGAAACAGTTCATCCTTACCTCCACAAACTTCCAAGAGCGTAAAAAGTAATGCGTATGTAAATATATTATGGATAGCGGATGAAGTGAAAGTTGCATAATAGAAGTAGATAACCCAGTAGACAAGTAAACTACAAGAGATGGATTGTACACAATGTACAAGTAAAGTGAAAGAGACGGAACGAAAATAGTAATAATTAATGACAAGTAGGTAGATGAAGAGGTGGAATGCACAGTAAATAGCTATATAACGAATTACTATGTGCGAAGTTGTAGCCTTAGAATCTGACCAGAGAGAAGGAGGAAGCATATACGCAGAAATTAACCCATTCAGTACCAGGGACGTCCTTTTCATCATATTCTGTCAACTATTAGACACTATTATTCAGCTTAGGAAGGACATCTAGCAATAATAAGGCTTCAAACTATCTCAACCAACCCTTTTAACTACCACAGATCCTTATTAAGCTGCATAATGTTGTCTAAATATAGGTAGCATATAATATAACGGAGGTTGCTGGTACTCAAAGGGTTAAGAAGTATAATTACCGTATGCAGACTGTTCTAAGAAAAAATGGGATGCAGAAACAGTAGACATATTTAATGGAGACGAAGTGATAAACATTAAAATATGGTTATATTAATATGAATGCATGAATTATTATTGTGTGTGTGTGTGTGTGAGAGAGAGAGAGAGAGAGAGAGAGAGAGAGAGAATTGAGTAGCTAGGTGTGCCACTGAGAAGGCACATACTGAACAAATAGGGAATGCATGACAGGGGAGGTGTGGTGAAGTGGTCTTGCCACTGGCCTGGTAATCCAAAGGTCCCGGGTTCAAATCCCGATGTATCAATGGGAAGATATTATTGGGATGGAATTTGTGCTGTACCTGGTATCAGTGCATTACCACAAGCCCACCGAAACGTCAATAAAATACCCTCATTGTTCCCTGATTAAATAGCACTGTATGAATATTCCCATATTCAAAATATGCTATAGGGGTGCAATGCCTGGTGAGTTATCTGCTCAACAGGTGGCGTTGTGTGTGTAAGTGTGAGAGTCCGAGTGTAGGGGGTGAGACAGTGAAGCACGGGAACGAGATGGCTTCAGAGATGGGGTCGTTTCGGGCCATGAGTGAGCACCGTGCCTCATGTGAAGGCAAGATGGCAGGTGCTCGTTATACTCTACGTGCTTCACATGTCTCACTCCCTAGACTGGAACAAGACCTCACGGGCTTCACTGTTCATTGTAAAGCGGTGAATGTTAAGGCTCTCAGCCTATGCCCGAGAGGAAGTAAGTTGGAATATAGATTTTTTTTTTTTTTTTTTTTTTTTTAAACTCAAGACTATTATTAAGGAGGGATGGGTCGTTTTTTTTTTACTAATTTATGTCTCTTTATATTATTTTATTATTTTCCTCCCTAGAACTCCATCAAGCTTAATAAACAGCCGCCCAAGACCCTCCTTCAAGATAAATTTGTACATGTTTTGATAGAAAAATTTCCCGGCCTGTTTCCCATAAATTACAGGCTCGCTTTCGCTCGCCAGGAAAAAAATCGTCACCTAAATGACACGAAAAGTCTTAATATGGATAAAGAAATGGGGCGAAAGTTCTTAATATTGCCAAACTAATGGGCCGAACGTCTATTAATCTGAAAACTAATGTGGCTAAACATGAGGAAAAAGGGGGACCAGAAAAACGGCAGATCTGCCCTTAAGTGAAGCAGGCTATGCTACGAGTAAAGTAGGTAATAAAGCTATAATCACCACTGCATTAAAGTCGCCACTGTAGTATAGTCGCCACTTGCTTTACAAATCACTAGTCTGTGTATTAAAATGACCGCTGTAACAGTAATCACCTGTTTTACAATTAACCAGTCTATGTATTTAAGTCACCACTGGATAAAGACGTCACCTTTCTTACAATATTCACTAGGATCCTGATGTCTACATGTACAGTGTATTCTAGTATAGCAATGCATTTTTAAATATACATACACATTTTCAATTTTACTATTAGAAGGGTAAAGTAGGACAGAATAGTATGGTAGACCTAATACACGAGTAGACAGACTATGTGTACGTGTTGGTTGAGGATATGAGTCAGCTGGGTCGTGAGCAAGATACATGTAGGTGAGGATGTGGGAAACTATGGCTTACTAAATCAATACCAAGACATTTGTTACGTTACGTATAACTGATTCACAGAATACATATTATACAGTATCACAAAGTTACTCCAACAATGTGACTATCTTGACTAGTTGTGTTAGTAGTCAGAGATGGGTCGCCTTTCTGGTCCACCTTCTTCCTCATGTTTAGCCTCATTAGTTTTCATATTTTAAGATGTTTTCCCCATTAGTTTGTCATTTTTAAGACCTTTCGCCCCATTTCTTTGTCAATATCAAAACCTTCCGTGCTATTTAGGTGTCGATTTTTTTCCTGGCGAACGATAGTGAGCCTGTAATTTTGGAAGAACCGGCCTTTGGCCGGGACATTTTTCTACCGAAGTTTAAAGCAGTTTAAGTCATAAGATGAAGGAAAAATTGATTGAGGGAGAGAGTTCCAGAGATCACTTGTCGAGTAGAAGAAAGACTTAGAAAATTTGCCAAATCTTGGGTTGGAGAGGTGAACAGAATAAGAGTGGGACTGTGTTGAAAAGCGGGTGCCTCGCACTCGCCGCAAGGGAGGGGGTATGCACTGAGAGAGCTCTGAAGAACACTGATTGTTGTAATAGCGATAGTAGAGTGAAAGAGATGCAACATTGCGGCGTGTAGAAAGAGATTGTAGGGAACTAGTAAGAGGAAGTGAGTTGATGAGGCAAAATGCTTTGGAATCTTCTCTTTCGAGACGTGCGGTATGTGTGGAGCCTCCCAACACATGGGAACAATACTCAATACAGGGGCACACTGTGCCCCAATACAGAGCAAGAAGCTGTGCGCTTAAGGGAAGAGAGGGGGAGGGTGGGGGGGGGGGTTCTGGCTCTCCTACTCCCTCACGGTTAGCTCCATTAGTTTTTGAGATATTAGGAACTTTGCCCAATTAGTTTGGCGATTTTAAGACCTTTCATGCCATTTAGGTGTCGATTGTATCCTGGCGAGCGTTAGCAAGCCTGGAATTTAGGAGGAAGCAGCCTTTGACGAAGCCATTTTCTACCAAATAATGCACACATTTTTCGAAAAAAATATCTTCCCTTAAGACAGAGTGGACAGACAACACATTAAGTTACAAAACACGAGCATATTCTTCCACATTGGTCCTCAGCAACTCTGGTCTGGAGTCTTTTTAATATTCGAGTTTTAAATATTTCACCCTATTCTCATTATCTAAATAATCTATGGATGTCGGAGAGAGGATAGAAAAGTAGATAATCACGTTTGTAAATTAATGGAGAGACTGGGAATGATGATGATACATTTTTTTTTTCTTTTTTTATATATATATATTCCAACTACCCTCTCGGGCATAGGCTGAGAGCCTTTACACTACACCGCTGAACACGGTCACCTGCTTTGTTTTTTCTCACTCTGGGTTGTATCCATTCGGCCCCATTCAGCCTACTGTTTTAAGACGTTTATCCCCATCCAGGTGTCAAGTTATACCTGGCGAGCGATAGTGAGCCACCATATTTTGAATAATGAGTTAGACAGCTGGTTAAATTTGTAATTTTTTTCGATAGAAATATGTCTCCGGCAAAGCCGGATTTCTCCATAATATGCTGGCTCGCTATCGCTCGCCAGGAAAAATTCGACACCTGGATGGGGATAAATTTCTTAAAACAGTAGGCTGAATGGGGCCGAATGGATACAATAAAAAAAAGAGAAAAAAATACAGGTCATCCCCCATAAGTATGGGTGAACATGGAGCAGTGACAGAGAGAGAGGGTAGGGATGGTATGTGGTTAACCCTTTTAGTAGACCGTAAACATTTGTTCTCTTTATTAACCCTCTGGTTATCAAAGGGGTAAAGTCTAGCTAAATTAACTTTCAGACTCCCCCACATTATTCCTAAGTTGAATAAAATCGTCTACAATTAAGGAGACTAACAGAAAGACAGCCGCCATCGTATAGTGAAGGAGTTAAAAAGACCGGTCGATGTAACGGGTGAATGTCTCAAGGTGGGTGACTGGCTGGGTGAGGTGGGTTAGGGTGACTGGGTGGATGAGGGGGGTTAGGGTGATGACTGGGTGAGGTGGATTAGGTGACTGGCTGGGTAGGTTAGGTGGGGGATGGATGGGATGTATTAGGTGGATGCCATTTGTTGTGTGGATGTATTTGGTTAGATGGATGTAGGTGGTTGAGTTGATGAAGTAGGGTTAGTGATTGGGTGAGTGAGGTTAAACGTATGTATGAGCTTGCTGTGTGGATGAATAAGATTGACTATAAACACTATGTGAGAAGGATCAATGTATTGCCAAAGTTTAGCATACAACTTCATCGGGCCAATGTTGAATAAGGTTGGGTGGGTAGGTAGGTAAGTTGAGGTAGGGTAAATGCGTTAGTTTAAAAAAAATAGGCAGATTGTGTATGTAAGTGAGAGTTGTGGATAAGAGTTAATAATGTAATGTATCAACAACTATGAAAACCAAAACCAAAACAGAAATATAGTACTTTCTTTATTTTACAATTAAGTATAAAGAATGAGCTGGAGGGGTAAGACTCCTCGTCCGACTATAATGAACCGAGTGTAGGGTGTGGTCGTCCAGGTGGGTGTGTTAAGGGGACAGTGGTTATTTTTTAGGGGGGTCTATTTATTTATATATTCATATATATTTTAGTTTCCTCCCTAGACCTCCATCAAACTTACAAAAAACATCCATTAGATCCTCCTTCGAGATTAATTTGTACATTTTTCGGTAGAAAAATTTCATGGCCGAAGGCTGGTTCCTCCACAATTACAGGCTCGCTATCGCTCGCCAGGAAAAATATCGACACCTAAAGGGCACGAAAGGTCTTAATATTGATTGAGAAAGAAATGGGCTGAGAGATCTTAAAATTAAAAACTAATGGGGCAAACGTCTTAAAATCTAAAAAACTAATGGGGATAAGCATGAGGAAGAAAGGGGACCAGAAAAACGGCCCATCTCCCCTTAAGGTCGAGTCACCCAAGCGAGTTTTTTTCCTACATATTTCCTCGGCAATTCTGGTCTAAAAGTGCTTAAATAAAATTATATATGATTTCAGCCAACTATAATTATCTACCTTGGGCCAAGTTGCTGATATTAGTGCAAAAATACCACTATACTGTTCCCAGACTTCAGTTGACGACCAAAAAACTATCTAACCAACCCTTCGTGTTACTCCTTAGGAAGAGATAGACTCAGACGCCAGGATTGTAAAGGTAGGGTAAAATATTATCAATTAGATATTTTCTGGTTAGGACCATCGACCTCTATATACATACCTGGATGGACTCAAATTGCTTCAAACTCCGTGTGTACAGGCATTTTGGCTCGACTGCTCCTTGATTTTGGCCCTGTCACTCTTTCAACTATGAGGGAGGCACTCGTCACAGGCAGTTATACCTTTTGTCTCCCTCATCCACATAGAAAACAAAAATACTCGAGTTATTTGAAGCCGCCGTAGACGACGCAACCATTTCTTTTTTCACTGAAAATGCATAGGCAGCAGAACGGAGCAGAAGTTCGGTCAACTAAGTTTGACACTGGTAGTGCCACAAATATTGCAAACAAATATAATTTAAAGGTTGGAAACTCATATAGTATCAGTAATTAAGTATTCAGTCAACACACAATGTCTACCATTCCTATGTCACTCTCAAATACCACCCAGCGGATTTAACTGTTTACATAACGCGATGCGGACGATGAGCCTTCCAAATTCGAGTGGTGGAGTTCACTGGTTAGAACCGAAGAAGCAGATTCTAGTATCATGTAAATACTATTTATATTCATTATGTTGTGGAAATTCTATGTTGTGGAAATTCTACTGCGTTATAACTTTTTTTTGATAGTTTATAATAGTTCAACATTATTTTGACTGAGTATAAACTGATTAAAAACATAATGCATACATGACATGTGTTAAGAGATTTACTAAATAAATCATATTATGTGGTCAAATGGTATTGAGTGATCAAAAATTAATTTTGCAAGGAGAAAGCGAGTGATTAGATTCTAGAGAGGACCAGCCCTCACCCGGGAGGGATGGGGTGATCAGTATTGGTGTGGTGGAGCAGGGTTAGTAATTTTGCTTACTAAAAACATTTTGATTTACTTGATTTGAATACATCTATAATATTTTGTAATCATAATCGCGAAGTAAAATAGCATTATAACTATTATGGCATATTAATAAGTTTGTGTTTATATTAAGCATTGATCAATATATAAATTGAAATTAAAAACATTGATCAAATATAATTTGATTTGAGGATTTGTTAGAAGTATTAAATTCAAATTGATAAACATATAAACAAATCAATATTTTGATATAATTGCAATGAAATAAATCACACGATTTGCAAAACAAATATATTAAACGATTGTCAACCGTGGTGTGGAGGCAGAAATGTGTTGATCATTATTGATGGGTTTATCCAGAGAGATGAGGTGATCAGGACCGGTGGGGAAGTGGTGGCTTAAAAAAAGTGAGTGGCTGTGACAAGAGAAATGGAGCGAGGCAGGCGAGTTCAATATTGGGGTAGTGGGAGGGTAGGCAGGCGAGGGGTTGATGGGGTGGTAGAGGGTGATGGGTGGTTGAGGGTGAAATGGGGGCGATAGGGAGGGCGTTTGTGTAAGAGAGAGAATGGTGGGTGTGCCAGGCAGGGTGAGATGGGGTGAGGCACTGAATAATGTTGGTAGGGTAGGTGTAAGTCAATAATAATAATGATAATAATAATAATAATATTTATTCAGTTAACATTGTACAGTGTTGGTACCACATAATATGTTACAAATATGACATGTACCAGCCTTGCATAATTCCAACTAAGGATAGCCCAATAAGGCCGTTAGGCGAATTTCCACTGGGGTCCGTGTGGGATTAGGTTAGCTGGGGAAAAAGGGGAGGATAAAAGAAGTAGATACTTTAGAAAAAGTATTTCTAGGGGGTTATTTTAAGATACCTTACATCCTATAGTAAATATCAGTAATCCGTAATCAGTAATAATTTCAGTTTGTTTTGCCTATCTCTTATGTCGTATTTAGTAGTAGACATAAGCGTGGTGCTCCCTTCTCGCAGCTGTCCGGTTCAGGTGTTCCTTCAGGCTACTTCTGAAGGAATATAGTGTTCTCTTTTCACGGACTGACTGGGGTAGGTCATTCCAGTCTTTGATGGCAGTGAAGAAGAATGTTTGCTTACCCTGTCCTTGGATTATCGGGACCGTCAGGGGGGAGATAAGGTAAGGGAGGGGAGGTGGGTGTACAATACAGGGTGAGAGGGGAGGGTGGGTGTGCCAGGCTGAGTAAGATGGGGTGAATAACAGGGAGAATTGTCGGGTAGGGGAGATAGGGTAAAAAGGGGGAAGTGGGTGTGAAAGACAGGGTGAAGAAAGAGGGATGGGGGGTCAGGCAGGGTGAGATGGGTTAGGAGGAGGGTGGTAAGGTAATAATAATAATAAAAATAGTTCTTAAAGCTAGAGCATGCTAAGCCAGCTAAGGCCGATTAGGCGTATTTCCATTGGGGTCCTGTACTACTACCCCATCCCCTTGCTCATGAGGGACGGTAATGACTCAGTGTTTGTGAACAATCGTTAATGCGCCGAGCGTGGGCGCGAGCCTGGGCCTTCTGGGTGGAAGTCCAAGACGCTAGTCACTACACCAGCGAGCCAGGTAGGAAGAGATTGATTAAGGGAGGGGAGGTGCGTGTGTAGGACAGTGTGGGTTGGCGAGAGTAACCGAAGGAGGGTGGAAGGGTAGGTGTCAGGTAGGGTATATGGGGTAAGAGGGACAGGTGGGTGTGTAAGACAGGGCAGGTGGAGGGGAGCAAGGATAATTAAATGTGGAGTGGTGGAGACTAAGGCAAGGAAGGTGGGTGTGTCAAACCGGGGGAGACAGGCAGGGAGGGGAGGTGGGTGTGTCAGCAGAAGACGAGGGCAGAAGGAGGGTGTGTGTGGCAGAAAGGGGGAGGGAGTTATTTTTTTAGTAAAGGCAAGGAAGATATGGTGAGTGTGTCAGGTAGGATAAGCCAGGGATAGTGTGTCATACAGGGCGCGATAGGGTAAAGCAAGAGTTGAGAGTGTCATAAAGGTTGAGGAAACTGAAGAGGGGTGCAGTAATAAGAGAGGGTGTGTCAGACAAAGTAGAGGAGCCAGGAGGGTGTGTCAGGCAGAGAGAGAGAGGGGGGGGGGGGGGTTCTTCGTGAGAGCAGGAGTGGAATGTGATCATTATGAAACAGAGGAAGACAGACCACTGAGACCAGGCCACGGGAGGCAATGAACGATTACTGGTAGAGTGGTTTAACCCTTCCAGTACCAGTGACGTACTTTGTATTTGATTTCAGCTACATTTAGACGATTTTATGAAGCTTAGGAAGAATTTATGGTAGCTAAAATGATTGAGATAGTATGAATGTAGCCTTGTAATTGTTAGAGGTCGTTCCTAAGCCGAATAAAATCATGTAATAGGTGCCAGAATATAATGGAAAGGCCGTCGCCGGTACTAAATGGGTTAAGGCACTGTACATTGTCCTGGTGAAATTCGGCATTTTGTGCGGCAGAGGTTCGAACTACTTTGGAGCCAGTATAGTTTGTGGGATGGATACTCACATGATGACGCCTATACCACAACAAACAACTTAAACCATACTACTGTTACTCGTAAGGTCTTCTGTTTCACCTCCTTTGTCCAAACCCTGAGGCAGATTCCACTAACCTTCATCAATTTATTTCAGGAGGCAATACTCTCTCTTACTAGACTTCCCAACCATATTAACGATAGCCACTACTTCTAATATCGGCATTGCCTATAATAAATTACAAAAGACCTTTAGATCAAATACTGACAAACATACTGATAATAACATCTATCACCCTTTAATTCACTATTAACATAACATACCATCACACTCCACCATCACCAAGGAATCTGGCATAAGTACAACTTAAATAACAACCACTACCATAACAACTACAGAACTACTGACTAATCTTAATATGTCAGTAATTAACATATATACCACTCCCACTATCACGACCGTATCCTCCACTCCCAATCCTACCAACTACTACCATTCCTACCAAACACTACCACATCACCACTACCACTCCTACCAAACACTACCATTCCTACCAAACACTACCACATCACCACTACCATTCCTACCAAACACTACCAAACACTACCACATCACTACTACCAAACACTACCACATCACTACTACCATTCCTACCAAACACCACCACATCACTACTACCATTCCTACCAAACACTACCACATCACCACTACCATTCCTACCAAACACTACCACATCACCACTACCATTCCTACCAAACACTACCACATCACTACTACCATTCCTACCAAACACTACCACATCACCACTACCATTCCTACCAAACACTACCACATCATCATTACCATTCCTACCAACTACTACCACGTCACCACTACCATCCCTACCAACTACTACCACTACCATTCCTACCAAACACTACCACTCCTAACAAACACTACTGCGTCACCACTACGTACCACTCCTAACAAACATTACCACATCATCACTACCATTCCTACCAAACACTACCACTACCATTCCTACCAAATACAACCAAATCACCACTACCATTCCTACCAAACACATCACCAGTACCATTCCTACCAAACACTACCACATCACCATTCCTACCAACACTACCACATCATCACTACCATTCCTAACAAACACTACCACATCATCACTACCATTCCAACCAAACACTACCACATCATCACTACCATTCCTACCAAACACTACCACATCACCACTACCCATTCCTACCAAACACTACCACATCACCACTACCATTCCTACCAAACACTACCACATCACCACTACCATTCCTACCAAACACTACCACATCACCACTACCAAACACTACCACATCACAACTTCCATTCCTACCAAACACTACCACATCATCACTACCATTCCAACCAAACACTACCACATCACCACTACCATTCCTACCAAACACTACCACATCATCACTACCACTCCTACCAAACACTACCACGTCATCGCTACCATTCCAACCAAACACTAGCACATCACCACTACCATTCCTACCAAACACTACATCACAACTACCATTCCTATCAAACACTACCACATCACCACTACCATTCCTTCCAAACACTACCACATCACCACTACCATTCCTACCAAACACTACCACATCACTACTACCATTCCTACCAAACACTACCACATCATCATTACCATTCCTACCAAACACTACCACATCACCACTACCATTCCTACCAAACACTACCACACCACTACCATTCCAACCAAACACTACCACGTCACGCGACCACTCCCATTCCTACCACTCACAGCCACATCCCCCACTCCTATTCCTACCAACCACGACCACATCTACCACTCCTCTCTCTAACAACTTCTACCATCCCTATCAATTGCTACCTACTCCAGTCCTCCAATCACTACCAACTATTACCATTCCTACCAGCCACTATAATATCCGCCACTCACATTCCTACCAATCACTACTTTTATTTCAATCAGCCATTCCTACACCCACCAGCACACCACTTCTACGATCCGAGTTCATCAACCTCACCATTACAACCACAATAACCTACAACATATCAACCACAAACTTCACAATAACCTCCAATATTACAACCACCATCTTAACAATTCCCACCAATACCACATTCATCAATTATATTTTTTTACCAACTTCACTTCTAAACTCAATTAATGAAATCAACACTAGAACAATTACAACCATTACAACAGAACCATTACAACCAAAATCCCCACCATACCATTACAATCACGATCTCTGCAATAACAACCACCATCTACACCACAACAACAACCTCCAGTACCGAATCAAAACACTGCTAGCCACTCCCTGGGGTCATCTAGCACATGAACGCGAAAAACTCACCCTCTCTCCACGAAATTACGGGTGCTTAAAGTTACTTATGACCGGCTTTTTAACACACTTGAGGTACACAGTAATTATTTCCACTTGGGCACCACACTCTGCTTTTATTCTCCGTTAGTTGAGTTTATATTGTTATGCAAAAATCGCGAACGTGGCCAATAAATAAACAAATCCACAATCAAAGTTCAGCCAACATGTTCAAAGTAAATATACAAATGAAAGGATCTTATGTGAGCCACGTCACTGATAATGCAGCCAACGAGGAGCTAAGCTGACGTCATTACTTCTGGAAACCAATGGCAGAAGGAGAATATGATGTCATGAGTCTGACGCGCGGGAGGGAAGATAGTGCTATAATGTGGGCCGACAACCAATGACAATGCATAACTGCAGCAGCGTCACAGTTGAGGATAGCCAATAATGTGCCTGGAAAATGACGTAGCTGACAACAAGCCTGGCCAACGAGACAGCTTCACGTCATGGAGTCTGGAGTTGCAACAACCAATGGAAACGCTGTATATTTGGCGCCGCTGCATGAGAGATCTGCAAGGCGTGCATGTGCACTGCTTAATGGCTTTTCAAGCGTTTGAAATTAAACATGACGGAACAAAGTAAAAACTAACTATAACTATCTTTGAAATGTATTATACTAGTTATTATGTTCTGTAGTACGGGATACATGGAGAGAGGGAGGAAGAAATAAATGCGAAGCCATTTATATAATAATCAGTTAGTGGAATGGATATAATTACCGACATGGGGCGCAAGGCTGCTGGAGTTTGTGTGTTTACTTGTTTGCCCACATAATAACATCAAACTGGTAGAAAAACAACAACATCAACAACCCATCATATTAATTCACCCGAGAAAAACACTTGCTATTATTATAACTTTATTTTTCCGAGAGGTTTTACTAGATCCAATATAATTGTTAGATAGTCGTAAACACCAATTGCGATGTGCCAATTTGAATCTGTATGAAATATAAATGAGACAAAACTATGCCTTATATCCCGGATGCTTCAGAACTTGGCGTAAAATATTCAAATGGATGTACAGTTGGCCACATAAGTTTTGTTCCTCTCCGTGATCTTATACATGGAAATATAATGCACATAATTGAATTACGATTACAGTTTCTTATGCAGTGGTTAACTCATCTGATTGGTCAACTGATAATTAAAAGAAACCACACTAGCAATTCATTCATACTAATTTTACTTTCATATATAAGATCACGACGAGGAACATAACTTATGTAACTGTACCTTCATTACTTCTCACGACTGTACAACAGAATAAGTGATCAATTCCAAAGGTTTATTGGGTTTCTTAATATTCATATCCAGGAATTCTTTCCCTAGCTGAATAATACTTCTGCCTACAACACATGAAAACAGAAGAAAACAAGAATAATGAAAAAATAACAAAATATGAAAAAAAAAAAATAACCAACAAGAAGTTATATTGCATTGTACTTTATTTCTGTATAGGCCTACTTACGATTGATGTGAAAAAACTTGTCATTGCACAAGGAAAAAAAAAAACCCTGGACACATGAAGTACGGAGAAGCATGGCGATAGTGGAAGATTGTAATAGAGCGATAATGTGAGGGGGAGTTACAAAGAGTTACAAGAAATAGTATCTCAAAGACCTCGCGGCCCATTCCAAGGAGTTGAAGAAAAGAGTGCAGTACTTTCATTGCAATAGAATATAGAATCAAACCTACGCTTTTCTTCAACTGTTCTACTGAAGAAAAAAAACTATTTACAACTTCTAAGATAAGTTAGTTCCAAGTAGAACAGATCTTGTATTTGAAAATAATATTAATATACTCTATTTTTTTCCAGCTGAGGGTAAATTGTCATGTTTATACCTTTGTTACTCAGCTATTAGGTAGATTTTGTAGCGAAATATGATGTTAATTATGAAAACTTGGCATTAATACGAAACACAGCCATAGTAGTTTCATATATTTCCATTAAGTATCGAGAAATCAGCTACTAAGAGATTCAATTTACCGTCAGCTGGACAAAATAGAGTATGGAGTGATGGTAGAGTAAGAAATAATAATAGTATAACATTGAAGAGTATATATTATTATCATTATCATCATCATTATTATTATGTTTATTATTATTATTGTTATTATTATTATTATTATTATTATTATTATTGTTTAATATAAGAAGAGCTGTGCGTGCAGCCGGACGAGTACAAGTATTATAGATTACCATTAACCCTATTTGGGCCGAGGGAGATCTTTTGGGATCTCCCTGTTTTGATCCATTACTTTGGAGATTTTAAGACGTTTCACCCCATTAGTTTGGCGACAATAAGACGTTTCACCACATTCAGGTGTCGATTTTTTATGGGTGAGTGATTGCGAGCCTGTAACTGAGAAGAAATCGCCCTTCGCTGGGACATTTTTCTATCGAAAAATTTACAAATTTAGCTTGACGGGGGTCTGGGTGGGCATTTTTTTTTTTTTTTTTTTTGGAGGAAGTCTGGGAACTTTGGGAAGGCATTTTTTTTAGCCTTAGGGGACAAACTAAAATACATTGCTCAAAAATGGCAAATGCAAGCACAGTTTTCAATCATAATTAAACTTAATATAATATCCCACAAAAGGTCGGACCAGTTAGTGTTATATAACCTCGACACACACAAAACCCTGAGAAGAAAGAGCAAAGTAAATTTGAAGAAGCAGCAACAAACAAAGAGGATTAACAAATAGAATAAATAATAATTAAATTGCCAGTTTCAGTGCACTTCTTAGGGGTGTTTGATTAGGAAAAAGAACACCAGCAATGAAAAAAAGAAAAAATATATATATATATATGTATATATATATATCTATATATATATATATATATATATATATATATATATATATATACAGTATATATATATAATATATATATATATATATGTATATATATATATATATCTATATATATATATATATATATATATAGATATATATAATATATATATATGGTGTATTTACTCACACAGAGAACTAACACAATATACTATACATGAATTCACAACACAATAGACAAACATAAAATACATATACAACAATGTTTTGGCTTCTTGGTAGCCCTGGTCGAGTCCTGTAGGGTTTTATAGTACCCCCAGTTGTTAGGCCCCTGTTGCCGACCCATCAAAATTCTCTGAACCAGTTACCTTCAACTCTTACTCGCTCTAACCACCTCTCCTCTGCCAACCCTGATCTCTTTCTCACCGAAACCCATCTGTCTGGGACTACTGACAGCAAACCCTTGTTATGTATCCTCCTACTATCGCTATCCTCAGTTTCAAGTACTTGTCACTCTCAAACTAAATATTTCTGCGTTGTTTATCTCTCCCCTAACAACTGAATATCCACTTTGTTTTACTATCTAATAATCTAACTTCTAAAGTGGAACACATTGTATCCATCTCTCCTTTCACAGACATCTCCATCTTAGTATATTTTCAATGTTCACCACCACCAATGGCTCTCTTCTCATTTCACTGACCAACCTAGTGAACAAGCCTACATCTTTTCTATCCCAAACAACCTAGAGCAGTTAGTCCAGCAATCTACTCGTATCCCTGACCACCTTGGAGATCGGCCTAACATCTTCGACTTATTTCTATCCTCTAATCCTTCTACTTACACTGTAAACGTTTTATCTCCATTGGGCTCCTCCGATCATAACCTAATCTTACCTGTCCTATCTCTCCAGTATGGCCATCCGATCCTCCCAGCCGGCGACGCTTGTGGCACTTTGGTGCTGCCAACTGGGAGGCTCTTCGGCAATACTTCTTTGATTTCCCATGAAACTATTTTTGCTTCCGTAGCTAGGGTCCCTCGGAGTGTGCCGAGCGCATTACCGAGGTAATCCTCTCGGGCATGGTGGCATACATCCCATTTTCTTCATCTCAGTCTAATGCAAAAACACATCTTGGTTTACTCACACTTGTTCTACTGCTGTCCGCAATAAGGACGAAACATTCAAACGGTACTGTCACCTTCAAACTCAAGAATCTTTATTTTTTAAGTTTCTGCCCAAAATCAAGCCAGATCTGTTCTTCGGCTCGCCAAAAACTCTTTCAACAATAATACTTGTTCTGAACTTTACAAACTCTATCTCTACCCAAGCTTTCTGGAAAATAGATAAAAACCTCTGTAACAATTCTACTTTTTCCTCTTTACCATTCACCATTCTGACGGTATCCACCCACGAACCGCCACGATTCAAACCATCGTGGTCCCTCACGACGGTTTTCGTGTATGTGTGAAGTATCATTGTTATGCCAGGTGCCGAAGTGTCTTAACACTATCTAAGTCGAGGGGGGTCTTTTTTGGGGAATCTCCCTGCTTCGTCTCATTAATTTGCCGATTTTAAGACGTTTTGTCTCATTCAAGTGTCGATTTTTTCCTGGCAAACGAAAGCGAGCCTGCAATTTAGAAATAACCGACCTTCGGCCAGGATTATATCTACAGAAAAATGCATAAATACGCTTGCAGGGGGGTATCTCGTAGACGTTTTTCTATATTTGAATGGAAGTATGGGAGGGGGAGGGGTAAAAAAATATATATAATAATCAAAACGAATAAAAACCCTCAAAAGAAACCAACCAACCCATAGAGGAGGTGTGGCAGAGTGGTCTTGCCACTGGACTGGTAATCCAATGGACCCGGGTACGAATCCCAATATGTCAATGGGAAGATATTATTGGGATGGAATTTGTGCTGTACCTAGTTTCAGTGCATTACCACAGCACACCGAAATGCCAAAAAAATACCCTCATTGTTCCCTGATTAAATAGCATTGTATGAATATTCCCATATTCAAAATATGTTACGCCTAGTGAGTTAATTGCTCAATAGGTGGCGTTCTGAGAGTGAGGGTCCGAGTGTGGGGGTGAGACCGTGAAGCGCAGAGGCGAAGCGGCTTCAGAGATGGAGTTGCTTCGAGCTGGGGTGCTTCGCATGTCTCACTCCCTAGACTGGAACAAGACCTCACGGGCCTCACCGTGTTCAGCGGTGTAGTGTAAAGGCTCTCAGCCTATGCCCGAGAGGGAGTAGTTGGAATATAGAAAAAAACAAAAAACACACTAACCCCCCCCCCCCAATACTTGCGATGATTGTTAATTAACCACTTTATATACAGTGCCGGTAGTTACATCTCCACACCTGTCCTGCTCATCCTGCTTACAGACCCTATAGTAACAGAAATCAGCCACCCCCTACGCCATATTGCTTCCACCCCCTACGCCATATTGCTACCATTGGTATCATTAGACTCTCTTCATAAAAAACATTCTACCAAACTTGACTTCGGCTTTGCCTACATCTACTATGATATATATATAGTTTGGTCTTTGGTTCTAATGTCTACATGGTCAACAATATAATACTACCCCTTGTTTGATCGTTGAAGCACCAAAATGGCGTCTAACGAACAATATGGCCAATCTCCTTTACTACAGGCTCTCTAGTCATGCTTCACTCGGCTCACTGGTATCGTTCTCAGAAGTCTAGTTTGTATTCTTAAACAATTCTTTCCCTTCGCAGGCCGTTAATGGACGAAATAGCTTGACAAGTTAAAATTCTAAATGGGAATGTTAATCCATGTACTCCCTGTACACACCACTATGTAACTAATATGGATGTGCAGTCCAGATGCTGGATATTGATTTCGGTCCAAAAGACATAGAAGAGGCCATTTCCAACATGCCATCCCACTCGGCACCAGGCCCGGACTCATGGAACTCGATCCTAATGAAGAAATGTAAGGAAAACCTCTCAAAACCCCTGGCTATAATGTGGAGAAGGAGTCTAGACACGGGTGAAATACCAGATAGCTTGAAAAACGCAATAATTGCCCCACTGCATAAAGGATGGAGTAAAGCACTACCAAAAAACTACCGCCCGGTAGCTCTAACCTCCCACATCATTAAAGTTTTCGAGCGAGTCCTGCGAAGCAAAATCTCAACATTCATGGAGGCAAATGAACTACACCACACCGGTCAACATGGATTCAGAGCGGGAAGATCATGTCTCTCACAACTTTTGGAACACTATGACAAAATTCTTAAAGCGCTAGAAGAAAAGAAAAGCGTGGATGTCATTTACACCGATTTTGCTAAGGCATTTGATAAATGTGACCATGGTATAATAGCCCACAAACTCAAAGCAAAAGGTATAACGGGGAAAATCGGAAGGTGGATATACAATTTCCTAGTAAACCGAAAACAATCAGTAGCAGTAAACCAAGTAACATCGGAGCCTTCGGATGTCAAAAGCTCAGTGCCTCAAGGAACAGTGCTAGCGCCCCTTCTGTTCCTCATACTAATTTGCGACATAGATACCAACACTAGACACAGGACGGTGTCGTCTTTTGCTGATGACACAAAATTAAGCAAGATAGTAAACACACAAGAGGAGACGGGCCGACTGCAGGAAGACATGAATGTAGTGTTCCAGTGGACCAGGGAAAACAACATGCAATTCAATGAAGAAAAATTCCAATTAATACGGTACGGAGATAATAATGGCGTTAAAGAAATTACAAATTACTTAACAGAATCTAACCACATAATAGAACGGAAAGACAGTGTGAAAGACCTTGGGGTATTAATGTCTGAAAATATGGGTTTCAAAGTACATAACCAGGTCAAAGTTGCGGCTGCAAAACGTCTAACGGGCTGGATTCTACGTACATTTAAAACACGCGGTGAATTACCTATGCTAACACTCTTCAAATCTCTAGTGCTACCGCGGCTTGAATACTGTAGCATATTAACATCCCCATACAAAGCAGGTGAAATAAATGACTTAGAGAGTGTACAAAGAAATTTCACTTCGCATATAAGTTCGATAAAACATCTACACTACTGGGAGCGTTTAAGAGCACTGAATCTATACTCGCTGGAACGTAGAAGAGAACGTTACCTAATAATATACACGTGGAAAATCGCAGAGGGTTTAGTACCAAACCTACATACTCCGATAGTCATGAAATTCAGTGATAGGAGAGGCTGGGAATGTGAAATCCCCCGGATGAATAACAGGGGTGCTATGGTCTCTCTGCGAGAGGGCTGGTTATCACACAGAGGCCCACGTCTCTTCAACAAACTCCCACGGCGAGTAAGAGACACGAGGGACGTCTCGTTAGACAACTTCAAGAGAGCCCTCGATGTCGAACTGCAAAAAGTGCCAGACGAGCCCATCCTCGCGAGGGAGCGAGCTGTCGCTTCAAACAGTCTACTACACCAAAATCACCACCCATAACGAGGGGCGCTGCGCTCCTAGGTGCCGCTAGAAGAGTGGCGAACACATCAAAAGTAAGTAATATATAGTTCACCGAAAACCGTGAAAATATGTTTGTGAAATCTAGAGATCTAGAGAGAGGGACATTAATTCAACATTTCTATGACGTGGGAAAAAATTATCTCTCTCTCTCCCTCTCTCTCTCTCTCTATATATATATATATATATAGTATATATATATATATATATATATATATATATATATATATATATATACTGTATATATATATATATATTTATTTTCCGGGTGGATGGGACTCATTATCCTTGGTCGGCAACCCATCTAGGGGAGACAACCTTATAAAAATACGGCTGGATGGGACTCGTCAGCCTTGGTCGGCAACCTGTCTAGGGAAGTAAACCTATACAAATCCGTACTGCTTATCTAAGTGTAAGGCAGGTTAGTGGATGGACTAGCCGAACACCACTGTAGAAAAATAGTGCTAACAAGATACACAGAGGGCCTCGGAGTAAGATGGATCCTAAATTGAGTGGTCAATCCTGTAAGTCCTTCAGTAAACTGGCTCGGCTCGGGTTGTCCCTCTTACAGGGAATAGGTCCGCTTGGTGGCCTTCTGTGCATGGCCACCCTCATTAAGGGGAGTAATGCGTCCAGCAATAGATAGATAGATAGATAGATATATTCACGGACTATGAGAAACACATAGAAACTGTCAAAGTAAACTGGTGGTAACATAAAATGGCACAGTTTATTTAGAAGATTTGTTTTCTTTGTTTTTTTGTGGAACTATTGATTTTGAGCGTACAGTATTTCCCCATAAGCTATAGTTCACAGACCAGAGTGAACATCGGTTAGTCGGTACCAGTAGAGAGGTCCTATTAATTAAATATATAAGACATTGTTTGCATAGTTTACGAGATGTTATTTCGAGGTAACGACCTTCGTCAATATGTATCTAGATCACTGAGAATCTATTTATTAAAGTATATGCTCAAAATATGCCCTCCTCGATTGATAGCGATTCCTGATAAATCTGGATCTGAACCAAGGACTTACATGGTTCCGTCAGTAGTGAGCCTGTCTTCTCATACACATGGTTTGTTTTAGTCCAAGGGCCAGATCTCAATATTTAACAAATCGGTACTATGGAAGGGGATACATGTTCCTGTTTACAATAAAGGCTATTCAATTATATAGACACTCATTAACAAAGCTATCATTTACCAGTAATATGGTATTATTATCAATAATATGGTTGATGTCTTCTTGAAAATAAATGCACTTACGATTACTCTTGGATGGTACAGTACCACTATTCACTCAGTCCATGAAATATTTAATAATAATGGCAAAGGCTATAGCGCTGGTGCAAGTGCTTGCTTGGGTCGTGACTCGTGATACTTTATCCCATTTGGTATTCATGTTTTTCCTGCTTCTCCATCAAGGTCGGAGTTATCTCATGAATATGACCTCATGGGAATGAATCAACTTTGGGTGCTGATTATTTTTAATTTAAATTTGTTTCTTTATCTCACAAAAATCTTTCATAAAGGCCAAGGAGAAATGTGCAAACCTTTGAGTGATACAGACTCTAACTGCTGAGAGATAGCATTGTCTTGAAAGGAGAACAGAGGGGAGAAGTGATGTTTTCCTCAGAGTAATAGACATGAAATAAACAAGTAATAGACAAACACTAATCATATTCCGCATGCAGTCAAGTGTATAAACAATGATTCTCTATATGATACCCTAATTATACCCTGGAATCAGCAGATAAACTACACTACCCTGTTTATGCTGGAATGTCAAGGTCTACTGGCATATTATTCCAAAACATGTGAACTGGTTTGTTCTATGTTTATAAGGGAGACAAAAGGCAATACTGTCAGGAACAAGTGTGTTCACCAAAAGTTAAAAGTGACAGAGCCAATTAAAGGGCAGTTGGTGTTCATCATAAGAAAAAAAAAATGGTGTATTGGAAAGATTTGTGGTGAGCTAGTTTAAGTGTAGGGAAATGGATATGGCGTAGGGATGCAGCGACCCCACCGCCCGCCACTTCGGTGGTGCAGTCAGCCTCTGTAGCAGTAACGGTGATTTCTTGTTACTGCCTTATTGTAGCATGGTTAAGGCTGGTGTGATGCGATTTCGCCAGGTGCAAGTGCTTCAGGGGGACTTTTTTGAGTTCTGCTTAGACACTGTTAGCACTATACCAACATCAGCCACAGTGATAACATGATGGGGCGTTGTTGTGGCAAGACTTTGTTGTACTGTTCTGCAGTAAAGACTGTAGCCAACCTGTTATGATTGCTGTGCACAGTGTGCAGTACTGTGATTGTACCATGGAAGCCACATTCACTGTGGACGGTTGCGGTCTTTAAACCCGTATGTATGTATGTAGGTGGTGTTTGTGACAGCTAGCTGGATAACTCTCTTGTATGTGAGACAAACATAATCAGTGAGGGAGGCCAGACAAATGAAACAGGAGTTCCAGCAACTCCTTATGAGGCTTCCCCAGGGTATTGCCCTTTTCGATTGGTGTCTACAATCTCCCCTATATTATTCTCCACTAGGCACCTCAATATCAATAGTGTATACTGAATCTGTTACGAAAGATTCGGGCCAAACGTCGGTCTGTATGTGAGGACTAACGTATTTTGGGGGCTCCCAACTCACACCAGTAGTAATTGCACAAATGCTACAGGGGAAGAAATAATCAAGTGACTATTGGACCAATTGGTTCATATCGAGACATATCCTGATTTGGTGTTAATCCAGAATGTCTTCGCTATTCCAATTTTCCAATACTTCATATGCACATCAGAAACTTGCAAAAAACAGTGGTGACCAATCGGAGATCGATAAAATTATTTACAGAGCAACCATCTCTATTACCAACACTAACATCGAGGCATACTGTAGTTGTGGATACCTTCCAAGAGTGATATCGGCTTCAGGGTAAATTTAATACCAAGTAGATACTTGATACTACCTTTATAACCGAATTGGCATCATACACACTAGGAATGAGAGAAATGAAGAGAATGAAGAGCCTCAGGGAACTTTTAAAATTAAGTAAAGAAAAGTCAGAAGTGGTAATGAATACAGTCTGATTGTTTCCTTGACGATGCAGGCAAGGCCTCTGGAACGTACTTCTGGATGCAATTTGCTCAGCAGGGGTAATATTTGGTTACGTGTAAATCTTCTTACTGCATCCTGAGAATTCACTTTGATAACACAAACTCTCAAGAGAAACTCACACATTAATTTTAAGGGTCTCACTCAAACAAAGAGGGTAGGCCTTTTGCAGCTTTCCGCGATTCTTATGTGTTTATGTTCATAAATGTGGCGGATGTACTATAATCCTGACATGTTAAGTTAGAGCAAGCTGACTAATACGGTACTCAGCTCTAAGTAATAGTGCTATGTGGATCTTGGCTTCTTTGCATTTCATAAATCAATAGGGTAGCCGAGTTTGACCGTGAAAGAGTGTGCTTTTTGTGACGCATGATTGTTAAATGAAGGAGTGTGTGTAAAGTGAGGAAGTGTGATGTTCCTGTAAAGTATGATTGTTGGTTGAGGGAGTGTGATGACTGTAGAGTGATGAGGTGCGTTGTTTGTGAAGTATGATAGAGTGATTAACTGAGCATTCATATTTTTTTCCTTTTTATTAAATGGTACTTTAATTCGAGTTGCATGCTTAAGGAGAGTTTTCTCATAAGACCCAGCCAATTATTATACATAGTATTTTAAAACTTTTGTATTACACTATGGCTAAATAAAGATTTGACTTTGACTTTGTGATGTTTGTGCAGTATGATGGAGCGATGAAGTGTGACTTTTGTGCAGTATGATAGAGTGATGGAGTGTGATGTTTGTGAAGTACGATAGAGTGATGGAGTATGATGATGTGGTAGAGTGCTGGAGTGTGATGATTATGGAGTGAGACGGTAGAGTTAAGGAGAGTGATGACTGTGGAGTGTGATGGCAGAGTGAAGGAGTGTGATGATTGTGGAGTGATGGAGAGTGACGAACTGACGATGATAGTGATGATTGTGGAGTGAGACGGTAGAGTGAAGGAGAGTGATGCCTAGAGTGATAAGAGTGACGATGGTGGAGTATGATGGTAGAATATAGAAGTGAGATGATTGTGAAGTATAACCTAAAAGTGATAGTATGATAATTACCCAATACGACGATAAAGAGTGAGTATAGAAAACGATGGAAGTGCGTGAGGATTAAAATGAGGGAGTGTAATGATAAGAGTGTGGAGAAGTGATGAGTGTGGCAAAGAGTAAGATAGTGTGATGATTGTAGAGTGGGGAAGGAAAAAGTGATGAGAGGGGATGTTTACTAAATCAAACAAAATACGAAGAACGTGAGTCAAAGGTTGAATAATTATACAAGTTTTAGAGTGAAGGAGGAAAACATTAATTCAGAGAGAGAGAGAGAGAGAGAGAGAGAGAGAGAGAGAGAGAGAGAGAGAGAGAGAGAGAGAGAGAGAGAAAATGTGTATGTGTGGTGTGGGATGCATAACAACACGCTTTATGCGAAATCTAGTAAGTAAAAAAACAAAAAAAAAACAAAAAAAAAACAAAAAAAAAACACGATAAAATATAACCTATTAAAACAGACAGACCAGAGAAAGAAAGTAGATAACACAATTTAAGTAGCCTACCATGATAGGGGTGTAAATTAATTAACCCTATTTAGCCGAGGGAGATCATTTTGGATCCATTTTTCGCTCCATTAGTTTGGAAATTTTAAGACGTTTCACTCCATTAGTTTGCCGATTATAAGGAGCTTCAGGTATCGATTTTTTATAGGCGAGCGATAGCGAGCCTGTAACTTAAAGAAATCGGCCTTCGACCTGGAAATTTTTCTATAGAAAAATGTACAAATTTGAATTGAAGGGTGGGTGGGTATTTTATTAGTTTGAAGGAAGTCTGGGAAGGCGTTTTTGTTAGCCTAGGGGACAAACTGAAATACATTTGCTCGAAAATGGCAAAAAGCATCCAAATCCTCAATAATACTTAACCCTTTCGCTGCGGGTGACGTTCCGGAACGTCCTGGCAAGTTACAGCAATTTGCAGGCTTTAAAAGCCTGTAAAAAACAAAAAAATCGAGTGTCAGTGGGCGGGAGCGTAAGGGGCCCACCTCCGACCCTCAGAGCACCGAGCGGCTCACTGAGGTTGACTGTGTCTCGCGCGAGTCTCTCTCTGTCTCTCTCAACAGTGTAGCCAAGCGAGCGAGTGTTACATAATAGCGGGGTTCACGCGTTTCACTGGCACCACTGCGGGTGAACCAGACCACGTACAGGGCCCGGTCTGGTGTAATTTTGAAGCTATTTTCGCCTAGTTTTTGGCAGAATACACTTCATTTAATGCAGATGCTTGATTTATCATTCAGGAGTGCCTGAATATGCCCTAAATAGCCCAAACATAGCCGCAGCCAATGGGTTAAACATAATATCATAATAACCCAAAAGACGTTGGACCAGATAGTGTTAAGGTGATTATGCAAGGGTGAGTGATGGTGAGGTCTATTAAGGGGAGAGAGAGAGAGAGAGAGAGAGAGAGAGAGAGAGAGAGAGAGAGAGAGAGAGAGAGAGAGAGAGAGAGAGAGAGAGAGAGAGAGAGAGAGAGAGAGAGAGAGCGAGAGAGAGAGAGAGATAGTATAGTGATGGATAGGATGTTGATATCGGACATAAGCGGATACGGATGTGAACATAAAATACATACGGTTGCAGATGTTACGTTCGGTCGGTTGCAGCTCCACCACAGTGTTACCATTTTAGCTACTTTACCGCTAGATCTAGAGGCAAATTTTTACACTTAGCGACTTGAATTCTAGCGATATTCTGTAAATTTGGGCCATTAGGGGCGATATAGTAGATATTGTGCCATTATTATGCCATTATTCCGTATGAGGAACGACTAAAAGAGTTAAACCTATTTACCTTGACAAACTGCGCAATAAGAGGGGACCTAATCCAAGTCTTTAAAATGATCAAAGGCCATGAAAACATGGATGCAAGTAAGTACTTCACATTTGATAACTCAAGTTACACAAGAAATAATGGTTACAAAATTGTCGGAAAGAAGTTTCATTCACATGCAGCGAAGAACTTCTTTTTAACACAGTGGTCAACTTATGAAATAAATTGCCAAGAAGTGTTGTAGAGTGCCATACAGCCCAAACATTCAAATATCGCCTTGACAAATATCTTGCCATGAACCCACGACTAACTGCGGTTGTACATGAGTAATGTGACCATTTTAATATCGTACATAGTACTATAATTTAGTTTTCTGACCACAGATTTTCTGTCTTTTTTTTTCTTTTTTTATTTTTTTTTATATAAACAGCTAGGTAAGGAAGGACCAGCAGGTCTGTTGATGTTTGCCTTTCTTTGTATTTTTGTCATTTATTTTCTATCTAGCGGACTTGATTTGGTAACTATGCTCCACCAACGCAGCGTGTAAAGCCGGTGTCACACGAGCCCTTAACACTTTTTCTAACGGTGACGTCTTTTTCATCTTACTCTAGCTACATTTAGACATTTTTTTTGGCAGTTTAAGAAGGATCTGTGATCGTAAAAATGGTGAAGTGAAATAGTTCGAAGCCTGTTAATTGTTGGAGGGCCTTTTTAAAACTGAATACAATCGTTTAACCCCTTCAGTACCGGTGCTATCCTTTTAACTTTATTCTGGCTACTATTAGAAGATATTTTATTCAGTTCAAAAAGACCTCCAACAATTAACAGGCTTCGAACTATCTCACTTCACCATTATTACGATCACAGATCCTTCTTAAACTGCACAACAATCGTCTAAATGTAGCTAGAGTAATAATAAGACCTTTCGTGCCATCAGGTGTCGATTTTTTCCTGGCGAGCGATAGCAAGCCTGTAATATTTTAAGGAAGCGGCCTTCGGCCGAGACATTTTTCTACCGAAAAATGCACAAATATATCTTGAAAGGGGGTCTAAGGTGCGTTTTTTAAAAGCTTGATGGAGGTCTATCGAGGAAACTCAATAATAAATTAAAAACAACATATATATAATTATATAAAACAAAATCAAGCACTACTTCGAAGGGTTCCTTCCTAAACTGCATACAGTCGTCTAATGATAGCCAGAATAAACTGCCATAACGCGTCATATTCATCAAAGGGTTGAAAGATCTCTCGTAGTCAAAGTGTTAACCATATCTCGTCCGACGTCTTGGGGTGATCATGATAGATTGTTAAAACATTAATGCAGGTTTTGATTACTTTTGCCAGTTTCAAGCAATGTTTGTTATTTTGCCTCCCTAGACTAAAAACAAATATACTTCCCCAGACGACCTTCAAATTGAAAAACGCCACCCAGACCTCCTTCAAGCTAAACGTGTACAGTCGCGCTAATAAGTGATGTCTCGGCACCAAGTATGTTTTGATCAATAATTGGTATCAGCAATAGCTAAGCTTCATTTCTTCATATCGAGTGAAATATACAAACATATTCCTACACTTACCCACCCTAGTCAACATCTGACAGACATTAATACAGCATAGAACAAGCCAAACGTAATGACAGCTGGGACATGACTTATTAATGTCCTTACCAAACGCTGGTTTCTCCCTAAATTATAGGCTCGCTATCGCTCGCCCCGAAAAATCGATACCTTAACGAGGTGAAGCGTCTCGTAATCGCATTACTTTTCAGATAATAAAACGTTCGGCCCATTAGTTTGGCGATTTTAAGACCTTTCGCTCCATTTCTTTGTAATTTTTAAGTCTTTTCGTGTCATTTAGGAGTCAATATTTTCCTGGCGATCAATAGCGAACCTGTAATTTAAGAGGAACCGGCCTTCGGCCGGTAGATTTTATTATCGAAAAATGTACAAATTTATCTTGAAGGAGAGTCGGGGGGTATTTTAAGCTTGATAGAGGTCTAGGGAGGAAAATAAAAACAATTATTAAAATATATATAAACGAGAAAATAAATACGCCCACCCCCCCTTAAAATCTAGTAGTGTAAATGGTTTAGTGGTAGAGTAGTCAGGTGACCAATATGTAAGTCTAAGATATCGTTGACATACCTGTTTACTAAATCACCGCTGTTGACTCGCTGACGTTATATATCTACCTGCCAGATAGATGAGGTGCGTGGAATTCAGCTGCAAAGAGGAGATATGAACTGTCACTTATCTGTTAAATATAATATACTTTTATAGTTGCTTCCTGTCTGGGCAAGGAGGCATACATAATAAGAAAATAAACATAATAAACATAAACATAAACATACTAATACTACTACTACTACTACTACTACTAATAATACTAAACATAATAAACATTAACATAAACATACTAATACTACTACTACTCACTAATAATAATACACATAATAACATAAACATAAACATACTAATACTACTACTACTAATAATAATAATAACATAATAAACATTAACATAAACATACTAATACTACTACTACTACTACTACTACTAATCATAATAATAAACATAACATACTACTACTACTACTACTACTAATAATAATAATAATAAACATAATAAACATAAACATACTAATACTACTACTACTACTACTACGATAATAATAAACATAATAAACATAAACATAAACATACTACTACTACTACTACTACTAAGAATAATAATAATAAACATAAACATACTAATACTACTACTACTACTAATACTAATAATAAACCTAATAAACATAAACATACTAATACTACTACTACTACTACTACTAATAATAAACATAATAAACATAAACATAAACATACTACTACTACTACTACTACTACTAATAATAATAAACATAATAAACATAAACATAAACATACTAATACTACTACTACTACTACTACTAATAATAATATTAATAATAATAATAATAATAATAATAATAATATGGCAGTGTACTTAATTTTATTACCCAATGATTCAATATATAACAAAAGACCCGCTAACTTTTCGTAGCCGCCCCCTCCCAAATGCCCAGCTGCAATAACAAAATATTTATATCCTTGAAATATAACTCCCTATTGCTTTGAGTAGCTTCATCGTAGTGAAGGAGTTAATCCTTGATAAGCCTACTTCCCAGGACTTGCTGTCATTTAATCAAAGTGTTTTGACTCAAATATAGTTTCAGCTTTCTTAAGATTTGTGTTGTTATTATTTTGAAGATACACTCTAAAAGCAACTCTGTTCGTTATATATTTTACATTACTAAAGACTCACAGCTGCCAATGCTTTATTAAGGCTACCATTAGTTAATTAAATTCAGTTTATGAAGTATTTTTTTATTCAAAAAATTAATATATTATTTTCCCTCTTTGAATGATAGAGGTCATTACTAAGCTGAGTAAAATTGTCTTCTGTAAGTAGAGTGAAAAAAAAAATTGCTTTCTTCGCACAGATGTGCTAAATAAAACGTGTTTCAGTTTGACGGTTATGTAGAAGACCAAGTTCATTCCAGGATAATGACACAAATGAAATATTGGCGAGAGTAGATAATTATGTATACGATACCTACAGAAAATACTTTTTATTTCAACCTTTGGTGGTATTAAGTCTCACATGTTGTCAAATACACGATAACCTAACACACAATGTTCACCCTACCCTTCCTCCCAAGCTACTA
>CM064516.1:22902461-23032622 GCA_032716605.1 Paralithodes platypus | reverse complement strand
AGGAAGTCTGGGGAAGGCGTTTTTGTTAGCCTAAGGGGACAAACTGAAATACATTTGCTCGAAAATGGCAAAAAGCATCCAAATCCTCAATAATACTTAAACCCTTTCGATGCGGGTGACGTTCCGGAACGTCCTGGCAAGTTACAGCAATTTGCAGGCTTTAAAAAGCCTGTAAAAAACAAAAAAAATCGAGTGTCAGGTGGGCGGGAGCGTAAGGGGCCCACCTCCGACCCTCAGAGCACCGAGCGGCTCACTGAGGTTGACTGTGTCTCGCGCGAGTCTCTCTCTGTCTCTCTCAACAGTGTAGCCAAGCGACGGAAGTGTTACATAATAGCGGGGTTCACGCGTTTCACTGGCACCACTGCGGGTGAACCAGACCACGTACAGGGCCCGGTCTGGTGTAATTTTGAAGCTATTTTCGCCTAGTTTTTGGCAGAATACACTTCATTTAATGCAGATGCTTGATTTATCATTCAGGAGTGCCTGAATATGCCCTAAATAGCCCAAACATAGCCGCAGCCAATGGGTTAAACATAATATCATAATAACCCAAAAGACGTTGGACCAGATAGTGTTAAGGTGATTATGCAAGGGTGAGTGATGGTGAGGTCTATTAAGGGGGGAGAGAGAGAGAGAGAGAGAGAGAGAGAGAGAGAGAGAGAGAAAGAGAAAGAGAGAGAGAGAGAGAGAGAGAGAGAGAGAGAGAGAGAGAGAGAGATAGAGAGAGAGAGAGAGAGGAGAGAGAGATAGTATAGTGATGGATAGGATGTTGATATCGGACATAAGCGGATACGGATGTGAACATAAAATACATACGGTTGCAGATGTTACGTTCGGTCGGTTGCAGCTCCACCACAGTGTTTCCATTGTAGCTACTTTACCGCTAGATCTAGAGGCAAATTTTTACACTTAGCGACTTGAATTCTAGCGATATTCTGTAAATTTGGGCCATTAGGGGCGATATAGTAGATATTGTGCCATTATTATGCCATTATTCCGTATGAGGAACGACTAAAAGAGTTAAACCTATTTACCTTGACAAACTGCGCAATAAGAGGGGACCTAATCCAAGTCTTTAAAATGATCAAAGGCCATGAAAACATGGATGCAAGTAAGTACTTCACATTTGATAACTCAAGTTACACAAGAAATAATGGTTACAAAATTGTCGGAAAGAAGTTTCATTCACATGCAGCGAAGAACTTCTTTTTTAACACAGTGGTCAACTTATGAAATAAATTGCCAAGAAGTGTTGTAGAGTGCCATACAGCCCAAACATTCAAATATCGCCTTGACAAATATCTTGCCATGAACCCACGACTAACTGCGGTTGTACATGAGTAATGTGACCATTTTAATATCGTACATAGTACTATAATTTAGTTTTCTGACCACAGATTTTCTGTCTTTTTTTTCTTTTTTTATTTTTTTTTATATAAACAGCTAGGTAAGGAAGGACCAGCAGGTCTGTTGATGTTTGCCTTTCTTTGTATTTTTGTCATTTATTTTCTATCTAGCGGACTTGATTTGGTAACTATGCTCCACCAACGCAGCGTGTAAAGCCGGTGTCACACGAGCCCTTAACACTTTTTCTAACGGTGACGTCTTTTTCATCTTACTCTAGCTACATTTAGACATTTTTTTTTGGCAGTTTAAGAAGGATCTGTGATCGTAAAAATGGTGAAGTGAAATAGTTCGAAGCCTGTTAATTGTTGGAGGGCCTTTTTAAAACTGAATACAATCGTTTAACCCCTTCAGTACCGGTGCTATCCTTTTAACTTTATTCTGGCTACTATTAGAAGATATTTTATTCAGTTCAAAAAGACCTCCAACAATTAACAGGCTTCGAACTATCTCACTTCACCATTATTACGATCACAGATCCTTCTTAAACTGCACAACAATCGTCTAAATGTAGCTAGAGTAATAATAAGACCTTTCGTGCCATCAGGTGTCGATTTTTTCCTGGCGAGCGATAGCAAGCCTGTAATATTTTAAGGAAGCGGCCTTCGGCCGAGACATTTGTTCTACCGAAAAATGCACAAATATATCTTGAAAGGGGGTCTAAGGTGCGTTTTTTAAAAGCTTGATGGAGGTCTATCGAGGAAACTCAATAATAAATTAAAAACAACATATATATAATTATATAAAACAAAATCAAGCACTACTTCGAAGGGTTCCTTCCTAAACTGCATACAGTCGTCTAATGATAGCCAGAATAAACTGCCATAACGCGTCATATTCATCAAAGGGTTGAAAGATCTCTCGTAGTCAAGGTGTTAACCATATCTCGTCCGACGTCTTGGGGTGATCATGATAGATTGTTAAAACATTAATGCAGGTTTTGATTACTTTTGCCAGTTTCGAGCAATGTTTGTTATTTTGCCTCCCTAGACTAAAAACAAATATACTTCCCCAGACGACCTTCAAATTGAAAAACGCCACCCAGACCTCCTTCAAGCTAAACGTGTACAGTCGCGCTAATAAGTGATGTCTCGGCACCAAGTATGTTTTGATCAATAATTGGTATCAGCAATAGCTAAGCTTCATTTCTTCATATCGAGTGAAATATACAAACATATTCCTACACTTACCCACCCTAGTCAACATCTGACAGACATTAATACAGCATAGAACAAGCCAAACGTAATGACAGCTGGGACATGATTATTAATGTCCTTACCAAACGCTGGTTTCTCCCTAAATTATAGGCTCGCTATCGCTCGCCCCGAAAAATCGATACCTTAACGAGGTGAAGCGTCTCGTAATCGCATTACTTTTCAGATAATAAAACGTTCGGCCCATTAGTTTGGCGATTTTAAGACCTTTCGCTCCATTTCTTTGTAATTTTTAAGTCTTTTCGTGTCATTTAGGAGTCAATATTTTCCTGGCGATCAATAGCGAACCTGTAATTTAAGAGGAACCGGCCTTCGGCCGGTAGATTTTATTATCGAAAAATGTACAAATTTATCTTGAAGGAGAGTCGGGGGGTATTTTAAGCTTGATAGAGGTCTAGGGAGGAAAATAAAAACAATTATTAAAATATATATAAACGAGAAAATAAATACGCCCACCCCCCCTTAAAATCTAGTAGTGTAAATGGTTTAGTGGTAGAGTAGTCAGGTGACCAATATGTAAGTCTAAGATATCGTTGACATACCTGTTTACTAAATCACCGCTGTTGACTCGCTGACGTTATATATCTACCTGCCAGATAGATGAGGTGCGTGGAATTCAGCTGCAAAGAGGAGATATGAACTGTCACTTATCTGTTAAATATAATATACTTTTATAGTTGCTTCCTGTCTGGGCAAGGAGGCATACATAATAAGAAAATAAACATAATAAACATAAACATAAACATACTAATACTACTACTACTACTACTACTACTAATAATACTAAACATAATAAACATTAACATAAACATACTAATACTACTACTACTACTACTAATAATAATAATACACATAATAAACATAAACATAAACATACTAATACTACTACTACTAATAATAATAATAAACATAATAAACATTAACATAAACATACTAATACTACTACTACTACTACTACTACTAATAATAATAATAAACATAAACATACTAATACTACTACTACTACTAATAATAATAATAATAAACATAATAAACATAAACATACTAATACTACTACTACTACTACTACTAATAATAATAAACATAATAAACATAAACATAAACATACTAATACTACTACTACTACTAATAATAATAATAATAAACATAAACATACTAATACTACTACTACTACTACTAATAATAATAATAAACATAATAAACATAAACATACTAATACTACTACTACTACTACTACTAATAATAATAAACATAATAAACATAAACATAAACATACTACTACTACTACTACTACTACTAATAATAATAATAAACATAATAAACATAAACATAAACATACTAATACTACTACTACTACTACTACTAATAATAATATTAATAATAATAATAATAATAATAATAATAATATGGCAGTGTACTTAATTTTATTACCCAATGATTCAATATATAACAAAAGACCCGCTAACTTTTCGTAGCCGCCCCCTCCCAAATGCCCAGCTGCAATAACAAAATATTTATATCCTTGAAATATAACTCCCTATTGCTTTGAGTAGCTTCATCGTAGTGAAGGAGTTAATCCTTGATAAGCCTACTTCCCAGGACTTGCTGTCATTTAATCAAAGTGTTTTGACTCAAATATAGTTTCAGCTTTCTTAAGATTTGTGTTGTTATTATTTTGAAGATACACTCTAAAAGCAACTCTGTTCGTTATATATTTTACATTACTAAAGACTCACAGCTGCCAATGCTTTATTAAGGCTACCATTAGTTAATTAAATTCAGTTTATGAAGTATTTTTTTATTCAAAAAATTAATATATTATTTTCCCTCTTTGAATGATAGAGGTCATTACTAAGCTGAGTAAAATTGTCTTCTGTAAGTAGAGTGAAAAAAAAAATTGCTTTCTTCGCACAGATGTGCTAAATAAAACGTGTTTCAGTTTGACGGTTATGTAGAAGACCAAGTTCATTCCAGGATAATGACACAAATGAAATATTGGCGAGAGTAGATAATTATGTATACGATACCTACAGAAAATACTTTTTATTTCAACCTTTGGTGGTATTAAGTCTCACATGTTGTCAAATACAAACGATACTAACACACATGTTCACCCTACCCTTCTCCAAGCTACTATATCTCGGACTATTCACTTGGCCTATGTAGATTTATGCAGGATGTCTCAACAACACCTTCAGTATTGCACGTATTCAATCCGGGCATTGAACAGATTACCGGAATACTGCAAGTGCAAAGATCGAGCTAGTGATACAGTAGCTGATTGAATAGTATAATAATGTCCACGGCTGAGGCTAGTGATTGTCTTATATGATCCTTTAGAGTTCCAATCCTAACTATATACAGGAGAGAGAGAGAGAGAGAGAGAGAGAGAGAGAGAGAGAGAGAGAGAGAGAGAGAGAGGAGAGAGAGAGAGGAGAGAGAGAGAGAGAGAGAGAGAGAGAGAGAGAGAGAGAGAGAGAGAGAGAGAGAGAGAGAGAGAGAGAGAGAGAGAGAGAGAGACCCATGCAAAGTGAGAACGATGGGGATTGGTAATGACCTTGGGAATGCAAAGGGGGAGGTGGGGATGGGGTATAACCAACATTAACATTACGTATGTTTCCTCTCTCTCATTATCTCTATATTTCACATCCTCCAAGACAAACTGATGTATGATTAAGTTCCCTTTTGTATTTGTTTACATCTAATAGTAATAATAATAATAATAATAATACTAATACTAATACTAATAGTAATACTAATAATGACTACTATTATTACTACTGCTACAAATAATAATAATGGCATAAGCATGATCACGGTGAATCTGAATAGGAAACGCAAGATTAGCAAAATACAGGAGTCTTTAAATACTCACTATTTTTTCTAATATACTGTATTGTCATTATCTCAAACCATTATGAGCCTCGACGCTATAGTGTGTGTGTGTGTGTGTGTGTGTGTGTGTGTGTGTGTGTGTGTGTGTGTGTGTGTGTGTATGTATGTATGTATGTATGTGTTGGCCTTGGTATAGTGTGGGAGTGGCAGTGAATTGTGGTGTCTCAGTATGGGGAGGGTGGTGGTGAGGGTTGTGATTGTGGTGGTGTTGGTGGTGACTGAGGTGGGTTGGTGGTGGTGGTGGTAGTGGTGGTGGTGCTGGTGAAGGTAAGAGTTGTGACTAAGGTGTGGTGGTAGTGAAATTAGTGGCTATGGTGGTGGTGGTAGTGGTGGTGGTGGTAATAGTGATGGTAGTGGTGGTGGTGGTAGTAATAGTAGACAAAGTAACAGCGGTTGTAAATAATGCCGTAGGAACCCGACACATAGCTCTGGCTCAGCTTTCGTGGTATGGCCAGTTGTTAGGTCAAAATGATGTTGTCCATTATCAATAGTTCAATTATTATAGTTTTCTGATAACAAATATGGAATACATAAAGTAATCAAAATAGTATTACTTCCGAAACCCGACTTCGTTTTACTAAACCGATCCCGAAAAATATTGACCGAAAAAATGGGCCTCCTTGTTTTCCTGAACCCGGTGACTTTTTTTGTGTTTTTTTTTTTCTATGTGGGAGACAAAAGGCAAAACTGCCTGTGACGAGTGCCTCCCCCAGAGTTGAAAGGGTGATAGGGCCAAAATCAAGGGGCTAATGGCTGTTTTTTTGTTGGTCTATTAATTCGTTTATTCATATATTATTAGTTTCCTCGCTAGACCTTCCTCAAGCTTAGAAAAACACCCCGTAGTTCCCCCTTCAAAATATATTTGTACATTTTTCGGTAGAAAAATGTCCCGGCCGAAGGTCGATTCCTTTTAAAATTACAGGCTCGCTTTCGCTCGCCAGGAAAAATCAACACCTAAATGGCACGAAAGATCTTAAAATTGACAACGAAATGGGGCGAAAGGTGTTTAAAATCGCCAAACTAATGGGCCGAACATGTTAAAATCTCAAAACTAATGGGGCTAAACACGAGGGAGAAAAGGGTAACCTATCCAAAAAACGTGAGTAGTAGCCCCTACAACTCACGTTTTCTGGCCCCCCTTCTCTCTCATGTTAAGCATTTTAGTTTTGAGGTTTTAAGACGTTCATTCCGGTAGTTTGGCGATTTTGAGACCTTTCGCCTCATTTTGTTGTCAATAGTAAAACCTTTCGTCCCCTTTAGGTGTCGATATTTTCCTGGCGAGCGATAGCGAGCCTCTATTTTCGGCCTAGACATTTTTCTACCGATACATGTACAAATTTATCTTGAAAGGGGGTCTTGGGGGGTGTATTTCTAAGCTTGATGGAGGTCTAGCGAGGAAACTCAAACATAAATAAATAAATGGTAAATATTTACATTTACACCGGGGACGATTTTTACAAGTATTTTTTAGTTTTTGTCCTTGTTTTGGGGTTTTTTAGTTGTGTTTTTTTATGAACCCCATCGGAAAATGCAAAACAAGTCTTATCCATCTTAAGACACGGCCCCCGATAGTGGGGAGGGCTATGAAGATCAGGGAAATTGCGGGGTAAGAGGCGTAAATAAAGGGGTAATATTGGAAGAATCCATGAAATCCGAACCAAGTTTTGTCATTAACATAACCAAATAACCTAACCTAACCTAACCTAGTATTATGGGTGGGGGCTGCTGCCCCCACACCCCCGCTAAATCCATGAAATCCGAGCCAAGTTTTGTCATTAACCTAACCAAATAACCTAACCTAACCTAACCTAGTATTATGGGTGGGGGCTACTGCCCCCACACCCCCGCTAAATCCATGAAATCCGAGCCAAGTTTTGTCATTAACCTAACCAATGAATGAAGGTGGTGGAGCGAGAGGGGTGGCCGTCCCGCACCAACGCAACAGAAAATGGAGATCGGGTGAGCCGTGCGAGATTTTTTTTTTTTTTTAGACATTTAGGGATTTTTTTATAATGAATTACCGACGGGGTGGACATATATGGCAATGAAGTACATGACCTAACTAACATATTTGTCTAAATAATATATCGATGATTTCGACCCGGTGTAGAAATAAATAAATTCCAAATAAATAAATATATCGACCAAAACAAAACAAGCACTACCCCCTTAACCCCTTCACGCACGATGACGTCTTTTGGCTTATTATTATTTTAGCTATGGTTAGATGCAGTTTAATAAGGGGAGATGGACTGGTTTTTCTAGATCTCCCTTCTCCATCGTGTTTAGCCCCATTAGTTTTCAGATTTTAAGATATTGCCCCGTTAGTTTATCGATTTTAAGACCTTTAGCCCCATTTCTTTGTCAATATTAAGACCCTTCTTGGTATTTAGTTGTCTTTTTTTTTTTTTTTCCCTGGCGAACGATAGTGATCCTGTAATTTTGGAAGGATCGGCCTTTGGACGGGACATTTGTCTACCGAAAAATTTAACAAATTCATCAAGAACGGGGATCTAATGGATTTTTTTTTTTTTTTTAATTTATGGAGGTCTAGGGAGGAAACAAGAACAAATAATACAAAAATGAAAAAAAATCGACCAAAAAGTGAACCATCCCCCCTTAATAAGGATCTATGATATTCAGGGTTAATTGAGCTCGTATTGAGCTCGCATTTACCCATTTGAGTCCTAGCGATCATAAGCTAAGGAAAATCGTCTAACCACAATAAGATAACAAATGACGTCATCGTGCTGAAGGGGTAACAGACGTAAACAAAGCCTTTATTGTCAAGGTTGGCTCAGTGCGGTGCAGGAGTATTTCTGTATTAAGGGGGGATGGCTCACTTTTTTCGTCGATTTTTGTTCATGTATGTATTATCTTTTTAGTTTCCACCCTAGACCTCCATCAAACTTTAAAAAAAACAAAACATCCATTAGATCCCCCTACGAGATAAATTTGTAAATTTTTCGGTAGAAAAATGTAACGGCCGAAGGCCGGTTCCTCCACAATTACAGGCTCGCTATCGCTCGCCAGGACAAAAATCGACACCTAAAGGGCACGAAAAGTCTTACTATTGACAAAGAAATGGGGCGAAAGTGTTAAAATCGACAAACTAAAAGGGCAAACGTCTTAAAATCTCAAAACTAATGGGACTAAACATGAGGGAGAAGTGGGACCAGAAAAGTGACCCATCTCCCTTCAAATCAACAGAAAGAAAGTTAATTTGAAGATTGAAGGAAGGGCGCTGCTTTTGACCGCGTGGTAGAGGTGGAAGGTGATATGTGTACGCAAATGGTAATGGTATTTTAATTATTTATGTATTTAATAACGTATTTATAAAGATGTGTGTGAATTTTTATTTTGTTTTTGTGTGTTAATTGTTTTTTGTTGTGTTGTCCCTATTCTGGCTCTGTCTCGAGTCGGCCACCCCCCTCCCCCTCAACAAAAAAAATAGGAAAAAAAAAAGGAAAGGTGGGGATTGGGCCTGAGTATATAGATAGATAGATATATTTATATATTGTGTATGTGTCTCCACCTGCCTGTGTGTGTGTGTGTGTGTGTGTGTGTTTTGTTCAGTTAGTGATGGTCTCCTGGTGATAATGGTGAAGATGATGATCTCTGACAGGATGAAGGTGGAAGGGGAGGTTGTGATTTTCTGGGAAGGTGGTGGTGGTGGTGGTGGGTGCTCCACTCTGACCTTTCCTTCTACCTGCCTACCACCTCCCCCTTCATCCCCCCCCCCCCCCTCCTTACCTCTGCCTGCCTCCACTCTCAACCCAAGGCACTACCCCCTCCCTTCTCTCCAGCCTGCCTACCCCCCAACCCCGGGCACCTCCCCATTCCTCTACCCCCAACCCCTGGCACCTCCCCCTCCCTAGCCTCTCAACCCCTGACACCTCCTCCCTCCCTTCCCCCCTGGCACCTCCTCCCTCCCTACACCCTGCCTGCCTACCCCCCAACTCCTGGCATCTCCTCCCTCCCTACCCCCCAACCCCTCGCACCTTCTCCCTACCTACCCTACAACCCCTGGCACCTCCTCCCTCCCTACCCCCAACCCCTGGCACCTCCTCCCTCCCTACCCCCCAACCCCTGGCACCTCCTCCCTCGACCCTACCCCACAACCCCTGGCACCTCCTCCCTCCCTACCCCCCAACCCCTGGCACCTCCTCCCTCCCTACCCCACAACCCCTGGCACCTCCTCCCTCCCTACCCCCCAACCCCTGGCACCTCCTCCCTCGACCCTACCCCACAACCCCTGGCACCTCCTCCCTCCCTACCCCACAACCCCTGGCACCTCCTCCCTCCCTACCCCACAACCCCTGGCACCTCCTCCCTCCCTACCCCCCAACCCCTGGCACCTCCTCCCTCGACCCTACCCCACAACCCCTGGCACCTCCTCCCTCCCTTCCCCCCAACCCCTGGCACCTCATCTCCCCCTACCCCACAACCCTGGCACCTCCTCCCTCCCTACCCCCACAACCCCTGGCACCTCCTCCTCTCCCTACCCCACAACCCCTGGCACCTCCTCCCTCCCTACCCCACAACCTCTGGCACCTCCTCCCTCCCTACCTACCCCCAAAGCCCTGGCACCTCCTCCCTCCCTAGCCCACAACCTCTGGCACCTCCTCCCTCCCTCCCTACCCCCCAACCCCTGCCACCTCATCTCTCCCTACCCCACAACCTCTGGCACCTCCTCCCTCCCTCCCTACTCCCCAACCCCTGGCACCTCATCTCTCCCTACCCCCCAACCCCTGGCACCTCATCTCTCCCTACCCCACAACCTCTGGCACCCCCTCCCCCCCCCTTACCTCTGCCTGCCTCCACTCTCAACCTACGGCACTACCCCCTCCCTTTCCCCTTGGATGTCTGCCTACCTACTCCCCAACTTCTGGCATCTCCTCCCTCCCTCCTCAACCCCTCCCCCCACCTCACGTCTGCCTGCCTGCCTCAAGCAATGATGTCATGCTATCCCCCCCCCCCCACTATCACCCCTCTAATGCCACGTGTTGTCCCTCCTCCCTCACATCAACACCCCCTATATATCCTGTATACCCTAATGCCTACCCAAACAACAATTCCTATATAATCTCTCTGACTTAATCCATTTATCTGTCGATCTATTTATCTATTACTTTATATATTTATCTATCCCTCTATCAATCGATCTCTATCTATTTATCTATCCCTCTATCAATCGATCTCTATCTATTTATCTATCCCTCTATCAATCTATCTATCCATAATTATAATTCAAGTGAAGTCGTCTATTTCGTTGGGATCAGGTTATTAATGGCTTGAAACGTGGCCCAACTGACCATGGAGGCCATCCTAAAGTTTACATTACTACATCGAGGCCAAACAAGAACAATAAGTAGAATCGGTGAGGATTTTGGATGGCCACAGTCCTCCATTCCTAGCCAGAGATTTTGTTTTATTTATATATTTACTTTGTTTCTCTGTTCCCTATACATCCACCAAGCTTACAAATCACTCCCAAGATCCCAATTCGAGATAAATTTGTACATTTTTCGATAGAAACATGTCAGGTTCCTTAATTACAGGCTCGCTATCGCTCATCAGGACAATTTTCACACAAAAGGTCTTAAATTTGACAAAGAAATGGATTGAAAGATCTTAAAATCTCCAAACTTACAGGGCGAACATCTTAAAATCTCAAAACTAATGGGGCTAAACATGAGGGAGAAGGGGGTCCAGAAACTAAACCCTTAAACACTTTAATCACAGTGATGCTATAGTTGACCTTCTTCAATAATCCATGATGCTATCATAATGTTATTGTTAGTGGGAGGCACTCGCCTTTCAACACACTCCCACCCTTATTCTGTCCAACTCTCTAACCCAAGATTGATCCAATTTTCCCAGTCTTTCTTCTACTCAACAAGCAAGCTTTGGAATTCTCTCCCTCAATCAGTCTTTCCCTCATCTTATGACTTAAACTGCTTCAAGCTCTGTGTGTCCAGACATTCTGACTCTAACGCACCTTGAATTTGTCTCTGCCACTCTTTCAACTTTGGGAGAGACACTTGTTACAGATAGCTTTGCCTTTTGTCTCCTTCATTCACATAAAACATATACAATCATAAGACGGCTGTATTCGGTTTAGGAAGGACCTGAGGGAGCCAGAGGGTTAATTGAAATAGTGCCTGTAGCAACTTTTGTATTCCTACGGAACCTTCCTAACCTGTATAACGTCGTATAATGTTAGCAAAATAATACTGAAATGTAAATATGCGTTGTGTAATTTTATAATCGACGAAGTAAATTTGAGTGGAGATGGGAACTACAAATACAACCGTAAACAATGCAATGCCATTTATTAAAAGAACGACAAACAAGAGTATAGAAAAGTACTTATATAACACACAGAGTACTGTATATTCATCATGTGCTTGTGAACCAGAGGGCAGAAGAAAGTTACTCTAATATGTTTATGCACACATGTAAAGTGCCTTATACAGTATATAGATGGTATGGACATGTGAAAAGGATGGATAGAATATTTGGGTAAAGAGAAGCAAGTTTATGAATGTGGAGAGAGTCGCAAGGAATGGTAGACCATAAAAGAGGTGGGATCAGGTAGTACAAACTGATCTCGCAGCCAAAGGACTGACTGAGAGGGACGCCAAAGACCGTGCTGTGTATATCATACTATTTAACCCATTCAGTACCGGTGACGTTCTTTTCATCAGATTCTGGCAACTATTAGACGATTTTATTAAGTTTTAACAGGGTTTCCAGCGAGTATAAGGCTTTGAAATATCTCACTTAACCCTTTTTTACTACCACAGATCCCTCTTAAATTGCACAAAATCCACGGGTAACATCATAACCATCATCAGTCTTGGCATCCATCGTTATACAGATTTTCCATAATTCTTTGGATACGAAAGTCCATGTTTGAGTTTAATATCGTCTAATGTAAGCTAGAATACAATAAACACATACAAATAATGTATCGATACATTGAAAAGATACTCAGGGTATTTGTAAATGGTTAGCTAGAATACAAGCAAATAAGGTATCTATGTATTGCAGATTTACTTGAGGTATATTCAAACCCCTAATTATTATGAAATGTTCCACATTCACACCACCTTGGATTGAAACCCAGATCATGATCAAAAGGCGACCGTGGACCACTACACCACATTGATTTGTATGCCAGTGTGACTGTAGCCGTTAGCACGTTCGCTTGTTTATCAATGACCCTTGGTTCAATCCCAGGTGGTGTGTGTGGGATATTTCTCAAGTGGGATTGTATAATTACAGTCAAGGATTATGAGCCACCTTTCCTCAACGGATTACAAAAAGTGTTAGCCAATATACAATTAAATTGATGTCATCGTACTATTCATGACTCCGGAGACTTTTAAGTTCTACATAGTTATTCCTGACTTTGTTCTATCTCATATCGTGTCTAGTCTTTTCCTGTGGGGCTTTCCGTCTCCGGTGGTCCAGTCAGCCGGTATCACATGAACGCTTTTTCCTACAACATTATTCGGCCATTCTGGTCTGACATTGTCTAAATTATAGTTGAATCATAATTCAACTACATAAAACTAATCTACTTTCAGGTTACATTCTAATACTAATGCAAAATATCTTAAAAATACTATCAGACAAATTATGGACATGGAAAGATATCAATAAAAGCTCTCGTGTAATACCTCTGTTAATGTCCTGCTCCACCTATTGTCATCTTTATCACTATATGCCCTGCCTATCTCCATTGCTGATGCTAGATTGTGTCTAGACTAGGCTTGATTTTGTATCTCTAACTCACGGTGCTCCCCTTTATATATCTCAGAGTTGCTCCTTACATTGATCTCTCCATTGCCATCTGTGAACTCATTATCGAATGCTCCATTGTTTATGTTATTTTCAAAGATTCAGATCTTAAGAACAAATTTCGTAACACGCAGCCACACACTCAATAAATATAAGTTTCAGGTAGTAATATTTTTCCGATGTGTTCCTTAGCTTGCCAACTGGTATCGATCCCATACTGAATCCCCCGTTTATAGTATTTATTTGTATTGTTGTTGGTTAGTTTTAAATAGTAATCAGGATTATTATACTCTTCTGCTTCTTCCATATTTTATGTCAGATGATACTGTATTGGGTATTGTCATTATACATCACGTTTTCTTTGACTCGAATTAATATTTAGATCAACAATACTTTGGAATTATTTGTGTATGTATATATGTAGGCTATGTATATATTCAGGTACATACCCCATTACTGGGGGTAGCTGACTCGAGACAGAGCCCGAACAGAAGCAACATTTAAAGTTCCAATTCTTAGGGTCTGAGACCACTTTTGTGTTCCTTGGCCCTTTTCTCTGTCTCCCAAATAAGGAAAAGTAGTATAGGAAAAGATACACAGAAACAGCTAAGGTTGGGTAGAGGATGCCAAACCTCACTCTGGACAAGACCAGCCCTCATCCTAAGGAATTCATTTTTATTGAAGTAATTTGATATTACTTCACACAATATCGTCTGCAACTATGGGTGGCTATGATACGCTTATCTAAGTATATTTTTGTATTGGAAGCCTTTAGTTCCAAGGTTTGATACCCACTAATAAATTGTGTTAATTCGTGTGACTTAGCATCTTCTAGACTTATTTCTATTAGACATTTACCTAGCCAATTGGTGAGAACTTTACTGAATTGCACCTTGTAAATGTGTAATATAATTGTTACTTCATAATAAAGGTGACAAGAAAGGCCTCAGTAACTTAACTTATCCGTCATAAATTATCCAAAGGATTCAGTAAACTTTCACTAAATGACTAGTCCGATTTTGTTTTAGCTGTCGTTAAATTTGATCCCTTACCAGCTGATTTCTCAATATTAAAGGGAGATCCTTCACTTTTTATTTTTTTATTTTTTATTTATTTATTATTTTTCTAGTTTCCTCGCTAGACCTCCATCAAGCTTAAAATAAAGCCCCCTAGACCCCCTTTCAAGATAAATTTATAAATTTTTCGGTAGAAAAATGTCCCGGCCAAAGGCCGATTCCTCTTAATTACAGGCTCGCTATCGCTCGCCAGGAAAAAATCAAGACCTAATTGACAGGAAAAGTGTTAAAATTGACAGAAATGGGGCGAAAGTTCATAAAATCGATAAACTAATGGGTCTAAAGATGAGGGAGAAGGTGGTCTAGAAAAGCGACTCGTCTCCCCTTAAATAACAATATTAAATAAAACAATAAATACAAATAATGGGGTACGTGCCAGAGTACATACATACATACACACACACACACATACATACATACATACATATACAATACATACAAAATACAATACATATACTGTACATACATACACACACACACACACACACACACACATACATACAATACATACATACATATACAATACATACACAATACAATACATATACATACATACATACACACACACACACACACACATACATACATACACACATACATACAATACAATACATACATATACAATACATACACAATACAATACATATACATACATACATACATACACACACACACACACACACACACATACACACATACATACATATACAATACATACATAATACAATACATATACATACATACATACATACACACACACACATACATTACATACATACATACACACACATACATACATACATACACACATACATACATACATATACAATACATACATACATATAAAATAAATATACATACATACATACACACACACACACACACATACATACATACAATACATGCATACACACACACACACACATACATACATACACACACATACATCCTTTGTACTCCTTTGTACATACATACAATACATACATACATACATATACAATACATATACATACATACACACACACATACATACAATACATACATACACACACACATACATACATACAATACATACATATACAATACATACATATACAATACATATACATACATACATACACACACACACATACATGCATACATACACACACATACATACATACAATACATACATACATTATACAATACATACATATACAATACATATACATACATACATACACACACACACACACATACATACAATACATACATACACACACATATACAATGTTTCAAATGAGCATCATAGTATTGCCAAGTTTTCATAAACAACAATATATTTCGATGCAAAATCTTCGTAATAGCCGAGTAATCGAGATAGGGGACATGGCAATTTACCGTCAGCTGAAAAAAACAAAACAATTATAAGTAAATATGAAGAAGAAAGTCAGTGACGTGAGCTAACAGACTATATTAGTGGGTGTCGAACCTTGGAATGACTTGTATCCATTCGGCCCCATTCAGCCTACTGTTATAAGACGTTAACCCCCATGCAGGTGTCAATTTTGTCCTGGCGAGTGGTAGCGAGCCAGCATATTTTTTTTAAATTGTTTTGACAGCAGGCTAAATTTGTACATTTTTCGATAGAAAAATGTCTCCGGCGAAGCCGGATTTCTCCATAAAATGCTGGCTCGCTTTCGCTCGCCAGGAATAAATCGACACCTAAGTGGGGATAAACGTCTTAAAATAGTAGGCTGAATGGGGCCGAATGGATACAAGCCAGAAAAAGGAAAGGAGAGGAAAAAAAGCAGGTGACCCCCCTTCAGTAAATAAGAAGAATATCAGTCACGTGAGCTGACAGACTATATTAGTGGGTGTCAAACCTTGGAACACAGACACACAATTAAGGGGGGTGACCTGCCTTTTTGTTCTCTTTCTCTGACTTGTATCCATTCGGGCCCATTCAGCCTATTGTTTTAAGACGTTTACCCCAATGCAGGTGTACATTTTTTCCTGGCGAGCGGAAGCGAGCCAGCACATTTGTTTTAAATGTTTTTGACAACAGGCTAAATTTGTAAATTTTTGATAGAAAAATTTCTCCGGCGAAGCCGGATTTCTCCATAAAATACTGGCTCGCTATCGCTCGCCAGGAAAACATCGACACCTAGATGGGGATAAACAGTAGGCTGAATGGGGCCGAATGGATACAAGCCAGAGAGAGAATGGAAAGGAGAGAAAAAAAGCAGGTGACCCCCCTTAAGTAAATATGAAGAAGAAAGTCAGACACACAACTAACCCTTTTAGAATAGTGGGTGGTTTTATATTTTACTGTTGCTAACATGAGACGGTTGTATCTAGCTAAGGAAGGAACATTTTGTACAATTTAAGCATTTTTCCATAACTGCTGTCCTAGATTCGGTTACCCACTCAGATCCTGGCTCTCGCTCACTCTCTGGCTCTCTCCCTATCTTGATGTTGACAGCATTATTAATATCCTAAGCATTTATTAATACTCAATATCAGGGTGGCGTCGCCAGTGTAAGTAATCATAGGATATAATTGGCGTGCTTCCCTTCAATCAGTTAGATCTTTTAGTTGTACCGGTGCCCAATGCCGAGGATTTATACATTTAACCACTTAGATTTAGGAGAAGCAGGCCAATTGCCCATCAGAAAGGTTGACTATGATATGTGATTTTTTTTTTTTTTTTTTTTTTTTTTTTCATATCCCATCAGAAAGGTTGACTATGATATGTGAATTTTTATGCATCCAGCCAATTATACATTAATAACAACAGCAATAATCTAGATATGTGCCAGGAGAGATTTCCCGGGGTTTTTTAAACAAGGGAGACATGGCAGAGATGGAAACACCACGGGAAGATCAGGAGGTCGGCTTGGTAGAGGCAGAGGAACGGATAATCTTGGAAGACTATGGCCTAGCAGATACTAAGTGTTTTAAGTGCGGAAAAACCAATGCAAGAAAGAATTCGCGAAAATGTTCCGGCTGTCTTAGATCTATTCATTTATCTTGTGCTAAGCTGACAAAGAAAACATCAGGAGAACAACCAAACTGGAAATGTCTCGCATGCCCAGGGCCCACTGCAGAGCCAACCGGGGCAACACCGGCAACACCGGTCGCCGACTTGACCCAACTTGTGACCAAATGGAAAGCGCGGATCCAGGTCCTTGCCCGGGTACCTAAAGGAGCCAGAATCCAAGTGGCAGAGGCCCTTACAACCATCATAAAGCAGGCCCTACAGCTCAAGACACCCCTCGCATGGGCACGGCTCCTGGGTTTCTCCTATGGGGCCCTCCGAAAACCACCCAGAACCAACATACAAGACCATCTTCAGGTTTCACTAGCCACCAGAGTGAAACGTCAAGTAGCACAGTACAGTATATGGATGGAAACAAACTGGTGGAACCCCCCGAACAGCAACCAAACAGGGCCCAGAAGCAACAGGAAGAGGAAGAGGCTGAACAGCTACGTAAGAGGGTCGCGGCGAAGCTGGCGGATAGTGACATCAAAGGGGTCGTCAGACTGTTGTCCTCTTCAGAAGGTTTTGCTGGTCAAGGCACCGAAGTTGTTGAAGCCCTACAAGAAAAGCACCCACCTACACCTAGGGACCTAAACCTCCCCCCTGCCCCAAATGACCAGATGCGCCAACCTTTAGTTGTCACGAAGGAGCAGGTGGTTGCCGCAGTGACTTCATTCCCAGCAGGCTCAGCCGCGGGCCCAGATGGTATCCGACCCGCCCACCTCAAAGGCCTCTTGGGTCAGGGATCAGGAGCTGTTGGAGAGGCACTCTTGGAAACCCTCACCAAATTCATCAACATGGTTTTAAGAGGGGAAGTACCCGACTGTGCCACACCCCTATTTTTTGGGCATCACTCTGTGCACTGGCAAAAAAAGATGGCGGTGTGCGCCCAATAGCAGTAGGGAACACCTTCCGCCGCCTTGCCACAAAGGTGGGTTTGAAACCACTCTCGAATGGCCTAGGTCAACACTTAAGACCAGTTCAACTAGGTTTCGGAACTCCAGGGGTGTGAAGCTGCTGTACACGCAACCCGCACCTACCTCAGCCAAGCCCAAGAAAAACGAGTGCTTCTAAAGATTGACATGCGGAACGCATTCAACAGCATTCGCAGGGATGTCTTCCTCCGTGCAGCTCAAGAACACATCCCCACTCTGTACCCCCTACTTTGGCAGGCTTATTCCAAACCTTCAATCCTGATTTTTGGCGAGACGGTAATCCCATCAGCGACCGGGTTACAGCAGGGAGATCCAGGTGGTCCTGCTCTTTTCTCAATAGGGGTGGATGCAGCAGCTAACAAAGTAAGGTCAGAACTGAATGTATGGTACCTGGACGATGCAACCTTGGGTGGGTCAGTAGAGAATGTTCTAACCGACCTAAATAACATCGTAACTGACCTAGGCCAGGCTGGGCTAGTGATAAATGACACCAAATGTGAACTTGTCCTCCTCAACCACACACGTGAACAAGGAGAAGAGACTCAGGCCCTGTTTCGAGGCATATTGCCAGATGTAAAGATCCTTCAGGAGCACCAGCAAACCCTATTAGGTTCCCCACTAACTCTGGCAGCAATCCCACCAGCACTTCAAGTTAAAAAGGAGGAGCTTCAACGTCTCATGAGTCGCCTGATACACATCGATGGCCACTCAGCTCTGGCCCTTCTCAAGAACTGTTTCTCCATCCCAAAACTCCAATACCTCCTGCGCACATCGATGACTTACACGAACAATGGTGGCCTCCAAGAATTAGACAGCATAATCCGAGAAGCAGTGACCAGCATCACCAACGTGGAATTTAAAGAACGGACCTGGACACAAGCCACCCTTCCTGTCCGCCTCGGGGGCTTGGGCATACAGAGAGCCTCGGATATTGCCTCCCCAGCCTTTATCTCTTCCCTCATCGCGACCAACGACCTTGTAGTGTCCATCCTTTCTTCTCAACCCGGAATGACACTTAATGGGGACATAACAGAAGCGATTAACACCTGGAAGGAAAGTACAGGAGTAGTGGAGGAGCCTCAGGGTACCTCCAGGAGCAAGCAGAAAGCATGGGATACCATCTCGGCGAAGAAAACTCAAGAAAATCTCCTAACCAATGCAGACCAGGTTGCAAAAGCACGCCTCCAGGCAGCCGCCCGTTCGGAGAGTGGCTTGTGGTTACACGCCATCCCCATCCCACCTCTTGGAACTCACTTGGATGCTGAAGCGCTCCGGGTTGCCATCGCGCTCAGAGTGGGTGCGGCAGTTTGTCACCCACACACTTGCAAGTGTGGTGGGGGGATGGATGCTCAAGGTCACCATGCCTTGTCATGTAATCACAACGCAGGCCGCCTGCCAAGACACTCTGCACTAAATGATGTCATAAAACGGGCCCTGCAGAGTGCTAACCGTGCATCAATCCTCGAACCACATGGACTTCACAGAGAAGACGGCAAACGGCCAGATGGGATGACCACTTTCCCTTACAAGAATGGCCGGTGCCTCGTGTGGGATGCCACATGTGTTGACACTTTCTCCACAACCAACATCGCCAGAAACGCCGACGAAGCAGGTGAAGCCGCCCGGATAGCAGAAAATAAAAAGCGAGAAAAATATCAAGCCATCGCCAGAAATCATCAGTTCGAGCCCCTGGCATTCGAAACTTCAGGAGTCTTCGGCCCTACCACCCTTAAGATGGTGAATGAAATAGGCCGTAAAATCAGAGAAGTTTCAGGAGAACCCCGGGAAACCCTCTGGCTCAAGCAAAGACTAGGGATGGCTATCCTCCGGGGCAATGCCACCAGCGTCATGAGCTCAGTTCGACTGGACTGGGTCATGCCACTGTGTGAGGCCCGGGCAGGAGTGGTGTATCCGTAGTCTTTCCACAGTAGGGTAAAACAAAACATAAACTTTATTTGTATGTAACATGTGTGATGCACATACATAAAAGGGGATGTGTCGGATGGTTGAAAGCCACAGTTGCTCGCGCGTTTGGGGCTAGCAACACGTATTATGAAAAACATGTATCCTCCTTCATTCACTGTCCCCCCCTTCACTCACTCAACCCCACAATTTGCCAGAGGATAACAGGTTTTTCACAATACGTAGACGGAGGTCTTTAAAAAAAAAAGAAAAAAGGAAGGAACTAGCAATCCAAAAGGTGAATATAGCTCAATATATAAAATGATCTATCTATCTATCTATATGCTCAGGTCCAATCCCCACTCTTCCTATTTTTATTTTTTTATTTTCTGTTTTCTATAAATGATATTATCCTTATATTTCTCACAAATCCTTTCTAATATTCAGAAAATTGTCTAATACTAGCCTGAATAAAATAAAAGTGCTTTATGTTGTCCTAGAGGGGTAAAATAATCTGAGCGATTATTGTAGGGTATACACGACTTCTATTTTTGGCTTTTGTAGATTATGAACGGGGCTTCAATTCGGCAAAAGTATTGGATACACAAAAATCACGTCCGGAAAATTAAATGAAACGCACACAAAACTACCAGAGAAATACCGCATATACTGTACATAAGAGATGGAAATCTACTTGGGAAAAAAATCATTCCATACCATACACTGTACCAAGTACAGTGTAGTCTACACAAAATGATGTCCTGAACGAAACAGAAGAGTATAACTAACCTAATCATGAATTAAAACAAACCAAACACAATAAACATAAAATAAACGGGCGATAAACGATGGGTTGGATAGCAACCCTAAAGCTTTTTACCAACTATATAAATCTAAAGTTAGAAATGTAATAGGCCCCCTTAAAACTTCGATAGGAGAAATGACAGAAAATGATTTAGAAATGTGCAGTACATTAAATAGTCAGTTTCTATCCGTTTTCACTAATGAAAATTTGGCACAGATTCCAGAAGTCAGTAAGGTATATAGCGATAGTATAGAAAATAGATTAAGTACGATTACTATAAGTAGAAATTATGTGCTTAAGGAAATTGACAGACTGAAGCCTCAGAAATCACCTGGTCCTGATGAGGTATATGCTAGAGTATTAAAAGAATGCAGAGATGAGTTAAGTTACCCATTAACATTTCTTTTTAACAAGCCATTAGAAACAGGTATAGTTCCAGAAGCTTGGAAGCTTGCAAATGTAGTTCCGATCTTCAAAAAAGGTGATAAATCCATAGCATCAAATTATCGTCCCATTAGTCTCACTTCATTCATAGGAAAGCTACTAGAGTCAATTATTGCTAGGAAAATGAGAAACCACTTAGACACATTTAACTTAATCAATTCTTCTCAGCATGGATTCACTCAGGGACGTTCTTGCCTTACTAATTTGTTTAGTTTTTTCTCAGAGGTATATGAAGCAGTAGATAATGACAAATCATATGATATTATATATTTAGATTTCAGTAAAGCTTTCGACAGAGTCCCTCATGAGAGATTGATGAGAAAGGTTGAGGCGCATGGAATAGGTGGGGCGTTGTTAGGATGGATTAGGTCATGGCTAATTGGTAGGAAGCAGAGAGTCAGCATAAATGGTACTAAGTCAGAGTGGGGATCAGTCAAGAGTGGTGTCCCCCAGGGATCTGTATTGGGTCCTCTGTTATTTATCATATACATAAATGACCTTGATTTAGGTATAACTAGTAAGATAAGTAAATTCGCAGACGATACCAAAATAGGGAGACCAATAGATTCAGATAGCGACATAGAGTGTCTCCAAAGGGATCTAGATACCTTACACGAATGGTCAGTAAAGTGGCAGATGAATTTTAACATTGACAAATGCAAGGTATTAAAGATAGGGAAGACGAATACTAATGCAAAATATAAACTAGCTAATGCTGCATTAGAAAACTCAGACTGCGAGAAAGATTTGGGTGTGTTTGTTAGCAACGATTTGAAACCTAGAAAACAGTGTATAAGCGTACGTAACAAGGCAAACAGGATTCTGGGGTTCATCTCAAGGAGTGTGATTAACAGAACTGCCGACGTTATCTTGAAACTTTACTTGTCATTAGTAAGACCTCATATGGATTATGCTGTCCAATTTTGGTGTCCTTATTACAGAATGGATATAGATTCCTTGGAGAGAGTACAGCGAAGAATGACAAAAATGATTCATATTAGAAATCTACCATATGATGAAAGGTTGAACAAATTAGGCTTACATTCGTTAGAAAGACGCAGAGTTAGAGGGGATATGATAGAAGTGTGCAAGTGGTTCAGTGGGGTAAATAAAGGAGACATGAAAAATGTACTGAAGCTCAGTGATAGCGAAAGAACTCGAACAAATGGTTATAAATTAGATAAATTTAGTTTCAGAAAAGATATAGGCAAATATTGGTTTGGTAACAGAGTTGTAGATGGGTGGAATAGGCTACCAAGTGATATAGTGGGATCAACAACGATAGGGAGCTTTAAGATAAAATTAGATAGGCATATGGACGAGATGGGTTGGGTGTGAAGGGGATCTACCAGGTGTGGGCCAATCGGCGCTCAGCAGACCCCCGTTATCTTGTGTTAATCTCTGACCGTTTTGGTGGAGTCAGTACTCAAGGTATTAGTGAGTTGGGCCTATAATTGGGCCTTGTAATTGGGGTTGGGTGTAACAGGGATCTGCCTTGTATGGGCCGATCGGCTTTTTGCAGACTCCCATTTTCTTATGTTCGTATGTTCATTTGGCAAGGTAAGGAACATTATCAAACTGTCACTACCGATATCCCTTCAGCTTAAAATTTACATCCAGAGTTAAGCTGCGCGCTATGAATCGTGATCTAAGGATCGAAAATATAAACAACGGAGAATAAGACGAGTTCACTGATGGCAATGAGGAAATTAAGGGGGGAGGGCTAGTTTGCTCCCTAAACCTCCATCACGCTTTAAAAAAAAACTAAGGAACCCCTTTTCGAGATAAATTTGTAAACTTTCCGTCCGATGGCCATTTCCTTCTATATTACAGTCCTTTACAGGAACAAATTAGACACCTAAATGACACGAAAAGGATGAATATTAACAAATGGCGCAAAAGGTCTTAAAATCGCCAAACTAATGGAGCAAACGTCTTAAAATGTCAAAACTAATGGGACTAAACATGAGGGAGAAGGGGTCCAGGAAAAAAATAACCCCTCAAAAAAATAAATAAATAAATAAAAATAAAAATATTATTTGTTATCAAGATGAATTCATATACAACTTCGATATAGAAGCTGTCAAACTAGTATTGCCGAAAAAAGTTGCAGGGAAAAATGGTCACCAAACCTGAATGGACCACTCAAGAAGGAAAACGCAACACGAAAAGACTACAGACAAGAGGTGTGGAGACAAGGTAGAAATTTGTAGAAACAACAAGGTAGAGATTGAAAGGCTCCATGTACGATATGATGCCAATTCAATTCAATTTTGGACCGAAAATAAACGATTATATTGAACTTACTCTGACTGTTCCTTTTACTTATATATTTTCTAGATCTCAAGTGACGGCGTCTCTTCCGTGGATTGACCTCACAGTCTACCTAGATTGGAAGCCAAAGCGTCACATTTTTTCCTTTGCCCCTCAACTTTCTCTTCATAATTGCTGAGGGGCACAGGACCCTGGGTGGGGCTTTGGTTTCCTGGGCGTTTCCGCACCCTCCTCAGCTCCCCGCCATGGAGTGGCTTCGGTCACCCAGGCTTTATTGTGGTCGGCAGTGAGGGTTCTGTGGGGGCGCACGGTTATGGCCTTGGCCTGCTCGGGGCCTTGGGGCTGTTCGGCCAGGCAGCTTGGGGAACAACAACAACAACTTACGAAAGACGGCCCATGATTAAAAAAAAAAAAAAGAGGCTTAAAAATACTTGGGAGATTAATTTGTTGTAAATTGATACCTTATATTCTCGTATTCTGGGCTCACATTAGATGATCTTCATATACTCGAAATATAAACTTCTCGAAAGAGTAGAATGCAAAGTATTTCGTCTCATCAACTCACTTCATCTTACTACTTCCCTACAATCTCTTTCTACATGCCGCAATGTGGCATCTCTTTCACTCTACTATCACTATTACAACAGTGTTCTTCAGAGCTCTCTCCCTTGCGGCGAGTGCGAGGCACCCGCATTTCAACAGTCCCACTCCTATTCTGTCTAACTCTCCAATCCAAGAATTGCCAAATGTTCTGTCTTTCTTCTACTCAACAAGTGAATTCTGGAACTCTCTCCTTCATCTTAAGACTTAAACTGCTTTAAACTTCATGTGTCCAGCCATTTCGACCCCAACGTCCATTGAATTCGGCCCTGTCCCTCTTTTGGTTTTGGAGGAGACACTCGTTACAGGCAATCTGCCTTTTGTCTCCTTATACATATAGAGCATAATGTACACTCCGATGTTTTCAGGAAAGGTTTGTTAGCCAATCTGCCCAGAATCTAGATATCAACCAATTACCCCGGAATATGGAGGTGATTAAATCGTGTCCACCCCCTCGGATATCAAGGCGTCTGGCAATAGATAGATAGATAGATCTATTGTAATCATATATGGCCTATCGTATTGAAAGTGTTAACGGGAGTCGGTTGGTTATTCTGGCCCCCCTTCTCCCTCATGTTTAACCCCATTAGTTTTCAGATGTTAAGACATTCGGCCCATTAGTTTGGCGATTTTAAGACTCCGCCCCATCTATTTGTCAATATTAAAGCCTTTCGTGGCATTTAAGTGTCGTTTATTTCCTGGCGTTTATAACCAGCCTTCGGCCGGGAAATTTTCCTACCGAAAAATTTACAAATTTATCTATAAGAGGGATCTTGGGGATGTTTTTTAAGCTTGATGGAGGTCTAGGGAGGAAACTATAAACAAATAAATAAATATACAAACAAATCTACCAATAAATAAACCGTCCCCCCCTAAAGGAAGTTTGTTCAGCGGTGGATTCTAAGGCTACTGGTGTTTATGATGACGATAACTGGCTTTTAATACACTTCAACCTCAGAACAAAGGCTGTCAGTAACCCTGTGACTCAAGCGACCTTCCAAAATATATACATTGCCAATAAACAAATGACTGATTAACACTATCTGGCGCGAGGCGGGTCTTTTTGGGTTGGTCCCTGTTTTACACCATTAGTTAGAAGTTGTAAGACGTTTCACCTTATTAGTTTGGCGATTATAAGACACTTTAACCCCATTAGGGATTATTTATATATATATATATATATAATTATATATATATTTTTTTGCAATGCGTATTTTGATTAAATATCACATATAAACAGGTTCTATAAAGTCTGAAAATATTATAGTCTTATTTATTACATATCAAACGTAGCCCAGGGGGTCTCTCCTACGACAGCTGTGATTTATTAGCTCAAGGCAGAAAATATAATAATTTGCAGACTATCATGTCTCATGCTCACATAGTCAGGACCAAAAGGATTATAAAATATGAAATTGTCGGCATCAACAAACAAACAATTGTCTCGCCCGCTACAAATAAGCCAGACATTAACTGACTTGGTAAACAAAATCGTCTTTATTTGTATTCAGCGCACACGGGAACTCAAGGGTATCACACCAGACTTTTATCGTCAATAATATTCCGGTACTATTTCTGGGGTCTTTAGCATTGTCATCAGGAACTAGACAGATGTACTGTATATACTTCAGTGACAGAATCATTTATACATTTTTTTTCCATAAGCTGCCAGACTAGTGTTGAAGACATCAGTTGAGGGAAAAGGTGAGCATGTGATACCAGGTTTACTCGTGCTCTGATTGGCTATCCGTGGGTATGACGCCATCGCCGCTTTAGGATGCCTAACTCGTGTGCTGATTGGGTGGCGGTAGGTATGACGCCATCATCGCTTTAAGATCATTGGTGAATCAGGTTTATGACGAATCACGGCCTTTTTGTTCATTGGTCGCCCAAATAGTGACGTGTTTGCATCACAGCTATAATAAACTTGACTGAATTTAATGCATATGTGGCACCTATTTGTGAGTGGGATAATATATAGTCCAAGAAATCTAATTATGTATCTCTATATATGTACCTAATAAAAACAAAATACTTAACACACACACACACACACACACGTATATATATATATATATATATATATACGCATGCTGCGTGCTCTAGCCATGCAGCAGGATATGCCAAGGTCTGTAATAATATGATATTATGTTTGTTTGTTTTTTGTAGATGTTTAGGTGACAATCACCACGGTCGATCTGGGGATCCGCCGCTGATGAGCTCGTCCTGGAATCTTTACGACTCTGAATCTTACGATTCTGTACAGGAATGAACATGCCATTTTTATCGGCAATAGCTCAGAGAAGAGTGTTGAGAGGGGAGAAGGGGTGTTGGAGAGAGAGGAAGGTGTTGGAGTGGCTTTGTTATGTGTGTTTTGTCTGTATACGTCGTCAGGATGTCCCCTGACTGGGTGCAAGCATGTGAAACATGCTAGGACGTACTACCGCACCCACTAAATGTCCGCCGTGGCAGGGATTCGATCCCGGGTCTTTCAGATTCACACGCGAGCGTGCTCACCACTTGACCACCACGGCCTATGTCTGGATAAAAGATAGATAAATTACGTTCCATTACTGGAACTAGATATTTCCAAGTATAAATATAAAATTCAGGTGTGGGTATTTAACTACACATCGCAAGAAAACGTACACCTAACCCCCCGGCCAGCACTTGGGACATGGCAATATACATGTAACCCTAGCAATGGGGTTTACAGTACTGTAGATGTATATATGGTGGAAGGACAGAGAGGGAGAGGTAAACCGAAGGAGAGGTGGAAGTATATGGATGAAGGCGGTGCTGGTTGGGAGGAGGGGCGTCGACTGAATGGGGACAGAGGTGCATGGGGGCGGTTCGTTCGTGGCCACCCCTTTGGGGATCACGGCGTCAGGCAATAGATAGATATGTATATATTTTCAACGCATATTATATAAACGTGGCATATTATTTTACAAGTTAATGTCCAGGATCCGAACCTGCACTCTATAATCATGTGCAGGTCTATAGCCATTCTTTTTTTTTCTTTTTTTTCTATGTGATTGAGAGAGGCAAAAGGCAGAACTGCCTATAGCGAGTGCCTCCCCCATAGTTGAAAGAGTGACAGGGCCAAAATCAAGGGACGTTCGAGCCAAAATGCCTGGACACACGGAGTTTGAAGCAATTTAAGTCATAGGAAGAGGGAAAGACTGATTCTGGGAGAGAGTTCCAGAGCTCAGCTGTTGAGTAGAAGAAAGTTTGAGAGTAATGTTTCACTCTTGGGTTGGAGAGTTGCACAGAGTAGGGTGGGATTGAGTTGCAAGACGGGTACCACATGCCCTACGTAAAGGAGGTGGTATACACTGGGAAAGCTCTGAGGAACACTGATTATTATAGTAGCGATAGAATAGCGAGAGAGATGCAACATTGCGGCGGAGAGAGAGAGATTGCAGAGAGTTGGTGAGTGGACGGGAGTTAATGATACGAAAGGTCTTCCTTTTAACTTTGTCTAGGAGAGTGGTGTGAGAGGAACCTCCCCACACATGTGAACAATACTCAATACAAGGACGCACTATGCCCCTGTACAGAGCAAGAAGCTGTGCAGGGGAAAAGAACCCCCTAAGGCGGTTGAGCACACCCAGCTTCTGTGAGGCTGCCTTAGCAAGACTGGTAATATGGTCCTTCCAACTGAGAGAGAAAGAAAAAGAGATACCAAGAATATTGAGAGAAGATGAAGGATTGATTTTTGTATTGTTGAAGAATAAGGGATAGTCCGCTGGGAGTTCCTTACGGGTAGATAGATGGAGAAATTGGGTTTTGGAAGCATTAAAGGTAACAAGGTTTTCTCTGCCCCAATTGGAGATAGTAGTTAGATCAGAATTTAAGAGTTCTATGGCTTCATTACGTTTGTCGTGGAGTGATTGCTGGCTGGGGCGTTCTGAAAAACTAATGGAGTAGTGTAAGGTTGAGTCGTCTGCGTATGAATGGATGGGAATTGAGGTACAGTTGAGGAGATCTTTATAAAAATTAGAAAGAGAATAGGAGATAGGACCGAGCCCTGAGGAACACCAGAGTTTATAGGGTGAGGAAGTGAACAATGGCTGTCCACAACCGCGGCTATGGAACGGCCGGAAAGGAAATTAGAGATAAAGGCACAGATGGAGGGATAGAAACCTAAGAGGGTAGTTTAGAAATTAAAGATTTGTGCCAGACTCTATCGAACGCTTTCGATATGTCTAGTGCAATAGAAAAAGTCTCACCGAATTCCCGAAAGGAGGATGACCATTAGTTAGTAAGATATGAAAGAAGATAACCAGTAGAGGCTTAAGGAAGCCATACTGGCGATCTGAGAGCAGATTATGAGAAGAGAAATGCTTAAGAAATTTGGAAGCAAGAATAGTTTCAAAAACTTTAGAAAGACAAGAGATGAGAGCAATTGGAGGGTTGAGAGCGGTCACCCTTCTTTGGGACAGGTTGAATGTGAGTAAATTTCCAGCACGAAGGGAAGACGTTAGAGGCTAGACAGACGAAAGAGTTTGCCTAGGCAGGGAGTCAGCATGGAAGCACAGTTTTTGAGAACAACAGGAGGAACACCGTCCGGACAGTACGCCTTATTAGTATTAAGCCCAGAGAAGGTAGAAAGTATATCTTTAGAAGAGATTAGGATATTAGGCATAGGCATAAGTAAGAGAGGAGGGTGGAGAGGAAGGAATAGCACCGAAATCATCCAAGGTGGAGTTTCTAGCAAAAGCTTGAGCGAAGAGTTTAGCTTTGTCAGAGGAAGAAGTGATGGTTGTGCCATCAGAGTGGAAAAGGGGAGGGAAAGACTAGGAAGAGAAATTGTTGGAGAGGTTTTTGGCTAGATGCCAGAAAGCTTGGGAAGAGCTAGAATTATATAGTTCAGTGCATTTATTATTGATGAAAGAGTGTTTGGCAAGTCGAAGAACAGATTTGGCTTGATTCCGGGCAGAAACATAGGAAGAATGAGAGTCTTGAGTTTTAAGGCATCGGTACCGTTTGAATGCTTCCTCCTTATTGCGGACAGCAGTAGAACAGGCGTGAGTAAACCAAGATTTTTTAGCATTAGTCTGAGAGAAAGAGAATGGAATGTATGCTTCCATGCCCGATAGGATTACCTCGGTAATGCGTTCAGCACTCTCCGAGGGTCCCCGGCCACGGAAGCAGAAATCATTCCACGGGAAATCAAAGAAGTACTGCCGGAGAGCCTCCCAGTCGGCAGCGCCGAAGTGCTACAAGCGCCGCCGGCTAGGAGGATCGGGTGGTCGTACTGGAGAGATAGGAGAGGTGACAGAGATAAGTTTATGGTCGGAGGAGCCCAAAGGAGAGAAAAGATCAACAGTATAAGAAGAAGGGTTAGAAGTTAGCAACAAGTCAAGAATGTTGGGCCAATCTCCAATGACTGGATAAATAATTATAAGTTACGCTATATTATAGTTACTGGAGCTGCGTATATATAGCGTGGAAAGTACTTAATTTTATCTTTAGGTATAGGTAAAGTTGCCCACACAAGTCGTGTCCTCGCCTTGATTTTATGTATGGAATCATAAATAGTGTGATTGATTCTTTAAGGGTATTTTTTCATTAAACAGTTAATTTATAACACTAATTAACTACTGAATAACAAACTACTTTCATAATTCAATCATACAAATATTTCCATTTTAAAATATATATATAATAATAAATAAACCCAGGAGGGGAGCATAACTTGTTAGGGCAACTGTACATATTTCACTAGGCAATACATTGGATATTATATACACTATTCCCCATCACTAGTGACATAGCTTTAAATTCAAATATTACCCATGATCAACATGGGTTCTACAGATAAATCTAACTGTAACAGAGTGAAAATAAACATTATCGATCAATAATTATTTGTACTAATGGCTAATGCGTTTACGTTGTTGTAAGTTTTATAAGTACAAAGGGCTGAGGAGGTCTACAATTTGGTTACCGTACCAATTTTACTATCGACTGTCATCAATGATAATCCACGTCATATTTTTTTCCTTATGTGGATGAGGTAGACAATAGGCAGAACTGCCTGTGACGAGTAGCTCCCCCAGAGTTGAAAGAGTGACAGGGCCAAAATCAAGGAATGTTCGAGCCAAAATGCCTGGACACACAGAGTTTGAAGCAATTTAAGTCATAGGATGAGGGGAAGATGGATTATGGGAGATAGTTCCAGAGCTCAGCTGCTGAATACAAGACCGATTGGGAATATCGTTTTACTCTTGGGTTGGAGAGTTGCACAGAGTAATGGTGGGATTGTGTTGCAAGATGGGTGCTACATACTCTACGTAGAGTAGATGGTATACATTGAGAGAGCTCTGAAGAACACTGATTATTGTAATAGCGGTAGAATAGCGAGAGAGATGCAACATTACGGCGAAGAGAAATATTGCAAAGAGTCGGTGATTGAACCTGAGTTAATGATTCGAAAGGCTTTCTTTTCTACTTTGTCAAGAAGTGCTGTGTGAGAGGATCCTCACTACACGTACGAACAATACTCAATACATGGATGCACAATGATAGAGAAATTGTGGAAATCGAACAACGACTAAGAATCTCATAATTATGAACTACAACAAATAGAAGAGGAAAGCTAAGTTATTGCAGGTATAATGGGAAATTGCAAGTACTTCTTTTCATATGCCAAGCAAAAGGCTAAAACCACATCAAACATCGGCCCACTAAGTAAAGATGATGGGTCATTCACAGGGGACAAAAACGAAATGAGCGAACTCTTACGTCTGCAGTATGAAACAGCCTTCAGTGTGCCTGACGAAACATGTCAAAAGCCATCAGAGACCAAAATATATTTTTCATGAATAACACCCCCACGGAATCCCCCCAGATTTGGGATATTGATTTAGGGCCAAAAGACATAGCAGAAGCCATCGCCAACATGCCATCTCACTTGGCACCAGGCCCGGACGCACGGAGTTCGATCCTAATCAATAAATGTAAGGAAAACCTCTCAAAACCCCTGGCTGAAGGAGTCTAGACACTGGAGAAATACGAGATAACTTGAAAAATGCATAAAGGAGGGAGGAGTACTTTAGCACTACCAAAAAAATATCACCCAGTAGCTCTGATTTCCCGCATCATTAACATTTTCGAGCGAGTCCTGGGAGGCAAAATCTCAACATATATGGAAAAAATGAACACCGTTGAACATTGGTTCAGAGCAGGATGATCATGTCTCTCACAACTGTTGGAACATTAAATCCCTAGAAGAAATGAAAAACGTGGATGTCATTTACACTGATTTTGCTAAGGCATTTGATAAATGTGTTCATAGTATTATTGCACATAAACTTAAATCAAAAGGGATAACAGGTAAAATCGGAAGGTGGATATACAACTTCCTAGTGACCTAACACAATCAGTAGCATTAAATCAAGTCACATCTGAGCATTCGGATGTCAAAAGCTCAGTTCCCAAGGAACTGTGCTTCTTTTCCTCATTCTAATTAATGACATAAATGCCAACACAAGACACAGTACAGTATCCTTCTTTGCTGATGACACACAACTAAATATGATAGTAAACACACAGGAAGACACGGGCCGGCTGCAGGACATAAATAAGGTGTTCCAGTGGACCAGGGAAAAAACATGCAGTTTAATGAAGACAAATTTCAATTAATATATGGAGACGATATTATAAAAAAAAGAGAACACAAATTACATAACATAATCCAACCACATAATAGAACGTAAAGGCACTGTGAAAGACCTTGGGGTGATATTGTCTAAAAATATGGGATTCAAAGAACATAACCAGGTCAAAGTTGCAGCTGCGAAACGGCTAACAGGATGGATTCTACGCATATGTAAAACTTGCGGTGAATTGCCTATGATAACGCTCTTCAAATCCCTGGTGCTACCGGGGCAAGAATACTGTAACGTATTGACATTCCCATACAAAGCAGGCAAAATTAATAACTTAGAGTGTACAAAGGAACTTCACCTCACATAATTATAAACTCAGTAAAACAGTTACACTATTGGGAGCGTTTAAAATCACTAAAGCTGTATTCGTTGAAGCGTAGAAGGGAACGTTAGTTAACCCAAGAACTGCGATAGGCCTCACTGAAGGGTCACCATAGCGAACGCGATAGGCCTCACGGAAGCAAGATCATAAAATAACCTATCTAAAACACCCCAGGGGCTCTCAAAACAAAGGAATATATCATTAAGTGAGATAATTCCCCTCTAGTATTTCCTACCACTCATCCATAAGTTTCTCCCCCCCCTCCCCAATTATCACCTATTTTTCCTCTTATTTTCATTATTTATCGGTTATTTTTCGCATGAATTTTTCTCCCATGGTTTCGGAGCACAAGTGGGTTGCATAAGAGTCGTTATATAACACTGACACATCACCAGCTTGGCTCAGTAGAGTGAGAGACCCTGGAGGGGAAAGACATACGTCTTCCCGTCTCCCGCCTGAGGATACCACCGGGCGGCGAATATTTACGATTTTTCCCACCCAAATGCTTTCCCCACTTATTCTATCGATCTTCAAGGTTCATATATTCATCATATATGTAAAATAAAAGCACATTGACAAAAAATAATGCTTTATATCGTAAATATTATAGGTTTGATTACCGAAGGGAAGTACAGAAAACCTAATATTTAGTAGGGCCCCATAATCATTGACGACTTTGCCTATTAATAATAATAGTCTCCATTCAACATCCTGCGCCAGCATTTTGAATAGCCCGCGCAGAAGTATCATGGAGTACTTGTCATAAGTGCACGCTTAATTCCCTCATGGGATCGTCATTTTGATCGAGTACCCTACAGAAAAAACTCTGTAAAAAATAAAAAAATAAAATAACTTAATATCTGTTATCATATGACTTGCCATATACATGGATTTCTCATGCTTTGCTTCCCCGACACCAGGGCCCCTAGGGGCCATCCTCGTCCTTCACTGATATACCAAGAATAAACTATGGAAATCAACGAATGGGAAGTGGGATGGTTGGGAGGGCCCGAGTCGTCAATGATTACGGGGCCCTACTAAATATTAGGTTTTCTCTACTTCCCTTTGGGAATCAAACCTATAATTTAATAGGGCCCCTCCATCATTGACGACTTCGCCTGAATATCAAGACTGGAGGCGGGACATTCGTAAAATATCCTAACCTTAGGGAAGAAGAATCCGGATAACATTTTCTTAAGTTTTATTGTATGGAATACAAAAATAGAAAAAGGTATAAAAGATTTGCTAGCCGTTCGTGGCATTAAGAAACTGCTTGCTCATGGTCGGATCATTGCAATCGATCGTATGCATGAAAAAAGTTTGACTCGCATGTGTCCTGTAGAACTATAACTCTGCAGTAGTTATTTGTTATGTCCTTAAACTAATTGTACAGTAATATATTTTGTACATTTTGGTAACACAGACATAGTTGCAACTATGCGATATATCTTCTTAGAATTTAAAGACAAATAAAACTAATACTGGACTGTAGAACCCATCCTATCACAGCTCGTGATGCATCACAATCTCCAAGGGTACAGAGGGGATATGGACTATTCCACACCCCCCCCCCTCTTTTTAAAACAACACAACTTATAATATAACAATACCTACTGTACCCGTTGCCGTAAAGCTACACAGGTACGCTTTGGTTTATCTAGAGCAACAGACAGGTAGCGTGTAAGGAACGATTGATTGGAAGCCCAAAGTTGGGTCTTAGCAATATCATCAATTGAAAATTTTTGCAAAAAACTGAGGAATACTGCCCATTTCCTAATATCGTGAGCCCTGCCTATCACGCCAGGACTGTTTTCCCTGATAACGGCGACAAGCAAGGAATCTAACTTCCGTTTTATAACACGCTTACCTGTCCGGTTAACCCATAAAGCACCTGGTTGGCGAGGTTGCGCAGCCCTCATAAACTTTGTGAGTGCTTGCACAGGACATAAAAGGTAATGTATGAGGCCTCTCTTTAAGGCCGGGACGGAAAATTCAGAAAAAACATGGTCCGAATGTTCGTTCTTAGCAATGAAGGAGGGAGACGGCGCGATTTGAACATGGTCGTGCAGTCTCCCAAACCTGAGACAGTTTGGTTCGTTGCTCATCGCCACCAGCTCAGACACCCGGTTTCCGGTGGCAAGTGCCATGAGAAAGACAGCCTTTTTCAAAAGTGAGTAAAAATCCGGCGCATTATTATACTTGCGTGATTGAAGCAATTCTAAGGCTTTATCAAGGGACCAGGTGGGCATGAGCTGGCGGGGAGGTGGACGAAGCTTGAAACACGCCCTCATAAACCCTTTCTCCTCCGCCTGCGGTATGGAAAGGCCGGTGAGATCAAGGAATGGGGTCCTAATGGCAGACAGATGATTTTTTAACATTATGACCGAAAAATGCTTCTGCTCAAATAGATAGTCTAAGTACTTGAAAATTAAGGCTCCCGAGGCAGTCGTTTGCCCTGACTCAACAATCCAGGTTGTAAAAGTTTTCCAATGTGATTGATATTGTCTCCTGGTAGACGGTGTGTACTGATTCATTAGCTTCTTAGTGACACTTGACCCAAATTGATTTAACCATTTGGCATAGTAAATATCCATAAGGCAAAACTGAGCGAGGTCCGAAGGTTGTCAATCGTTTCCAAGTGGAAAACGGAGACCGGGAGGGACACCGGGGTCCTGCACCACTGTTGCAATTGGTGGTACCAAACCTGGGCCGGCCAAAGCGGCGCGATCAAAGCTACCCGGCCCCGGTAATGCCTCAGTTTGTGAATGACTTTGCACATTAACACAGAGTCTGGCGGCGGAAACAGATAGATTGAGGTCCACCTGTTCCAGTCCACCAGCAATGCATCGGGTCCCCCCACCGGGGTAACCCCATGACGTGTAAGAAAGAGTGGAAGTCTGTGGTTCTCTACTGACGCAAACAAGTCCACCTGTGGATGGGCCGGCTTTGCAATCATCTTGTTGAAGATAGCCTGTTTGATTGTCCATTCTACTAGAGTGCTCCGCCGGCGAGAGAGAGCGTCTGCCCAGACGTTCGCCACGCCGGGGAGGTAGGTGGCATGCAGGGAAATGTCTAGCGAGTCGGCTAGGGTAAAAAAAAAATCTGAAACGTTCAACAACTCTTGTGACCTCACTGAGCCTTGTTTCTGAATGCAAAAAACTACGGTTTGATTGTCCATTCTGAACGCTATTGATTTGTTCTTCAATGTCCTGCCGTGAGTTTGGAGAAAGAACAGGGGAACTAAAAGCTCTTGCTTGTTGATATGTGATTGGCTGTCTGTCACCCAGGTGCCCTGACCCTGGTGGCCTAGGCTTGACTGATATCCCCAACCTAGGGTCCCCGAGGCGTCTGTGTCTACCCATACCATAGGTGGGGGAGAAACCCATGTTACGACCGAGTAGAGGACTTCGCGCTTGGTCCAGGCCAATAGGAAGTTGTGGATTAATGGAGGAATTGGCCATAATTTCTTCTCCGGCAAGAGAGGGAACACTTTGTTGCCTTCCAGGATTAATCACTTGGCTTTCAATCGGCCCAACTTGACAGTTAATTGTACCCAGTTGAGAGAACCGATCAGGGAATCCCACGTTTTCCTGGTCGTATCCAGACTGTGGAGGAACCGGAACAGTTTCTTGCGAAACCTGCTACGGTTGTCCACACTCTGAGTAAGAGTCAGAGCGTAGGTGTCCCAGACCAGCCCTATCCACTGAATAGTCCTTGAGGGGACAAGGTGTGACTTTGCCAAGTTCACCTTGAACCCAAGGGTTTGTACATGATCTAACACTTGGTTTACATGGTCTTGACATAATTCTAAAGAGTTCGCCACTACTAGCCAATCGTCCAGATACCAAAACACCTGTATGCCTCGAACTAACAGGGGTAAAAGAGCTTGCCGGACGAGTTTGGTAAATACTCTCGGTGCTAGGTTCAACCCGAACGGCATCCTTTGAAAGACATAAGTCTCGTGCCGGACTCTCAGAGCGAGAAAATTTTGGAACCGCTTGTTTATAGGGACATGCCAATAGGCATCTTTGGGATCGATCGAGCACATCCAACCTTGCGGCGGAAGTGAGAGTCTGAGTTGCTGTACAGTCAACATCCTGAAGGGTGAATTTTCTATAAAGGTGTTCAGGTGCGAGAGATCTAGAACTGGTCGCATCTGCACACTGTCCCTTTTTGGCACTAAGAAGTCTTGACGTGAATACTGGCTGGTCTCTATAAGAACATCAAGGATCTTACATTGGCATCTGTTGATTATGATATTGTCTTTTGTTCTGAAACCCTTGTCTCTGGTTATAGAGATTATTCTGAACTTCTTATACCTAACTTCGGTAAACCAGTTCTTATTCGGCGTGATTCTATTCCTCGTGCTCATGGAATGAGCTTGTATATTAGATCTGGGTATAATGCTCAGCACTTAACTACGCATATTTGTAAATGCCATGAGATGCAGTTAGTTAAAGTTTCCAGCAAGTATCATAATCATTACATTTTTAGCCTGTACAGAAATCCTGATGTTAACAATAACATATATGACTGCCTTTTAACAGCCATGGCTTCAATACAGTCTGTAGATGTCATATCATCTTTTATTTTTGTTGGTGATGTCAATGCGCATCATCAAGAGTGGTTGAACTCGGTCTCTCCAACTAATAGAAATGGTCATGCTGCATTGGATTTTGCAAACTTATCTGGTTGTGAACAGCTAATCCAAGGACCTACTCATATGTCTGGAAATTGTCTTGATCTAGTACTAACAGACATTCCGGGCGTTGTAGAAACCTCCGTTCTTGTACCTGTTGGCACTTCTGACCACAATGCCATCATGTGTAAAATTAATCTTGATTTTTCTGTTCCTGATATTACTCTCTCACGTAAAGTCTACCTTAAATCCCGGGTTAACTGGGACAACGTTTGTAATGATGTTTGTAATATTGAGTGGAATCACATACTAAGATCTCATGACCCGGTTTCAGCTCTCAACAATTCCCTTCTTGGTATCCTTCGCAAAAGAGTTCCATCAAAGACAATTAAGTCTCGTATCAGGGATAAAGCATGGTTTAATGATGACTGCAAGCGTGCATTTGATGACAAACAGGCTGCATATCGTCTATGGAGGCGTAATCAAACCCCCTTGCATTGGGAAAATTATGTTTTTAAAAGGGCAGCTGCGCAGAGAGTTTATGATGGTGCTGAGAGGGATTATAACTCCCATCTTCAGGATGTTCTGGCAGGAGCTACACAGCCTCATAAATGGTGGTCCACTTTGAAATCCTCTTTATTTGGAATAGATTCCTCCATGCCTCCTCTTTGTGATTCTGATGGCTCCATCTCTTTTTATCCATTATCGAAGGCCAATATTCTATCTAATATTTTTATTAATAAGCAGAGTAATCAGGAATTGTCTTTGCCATTGACATGTTTCCCTAGACCCAACCTCAATTCAATGGCATTCAAATCAGCTGAACTGAAAAGGTACTTGCTGGATCTTGATACCTATGGTGGCACAGACCCGGATGGGTTTTTCCCTCTTTTTTTTTAAAAAGGTTGCAGTGGTCTTGGCACCTAAATTGGCAGTGGTGTTTAGGTTGCTTTTGAAATCAGGTAGTTTTCCTCTTTGCTGGCGTAAGGCTATTATCACTCCTATTCCAAAGGGAAATACTGCCTCATCATCTCCTAATGACTATCGCCCTATCTCCATTACACCTATCCTATCCAAGCTCTATGAGAGGCTTTTGTCCAGATGCCTTTCCTCTTATTGTAATAGTCATAATTTGATACCAAACTCACAGTTTGGTTTTCGTAAGGGACTGGGTACATGTGATGCACTTCTGACGCTCACCCATGAATTGCAATCTTCATTGGACCAGGGACATTAGTCTCGCATCATGGCTATTGACTTTAGTTCTGCTTTTGATTTAGTCAACCATAAAGCACTTCTGTTTAAGTTACAGCTCATTGGTATTGGTGGCAATTTTTTAAGGATCTTTGAAGATTTTTTGACGAAAAGATCTGTCTGTGGTCATTGATGGGTGTCATTCCCCTTCTGTTACTGTTGTTTCTGGTGTTCCACAAGGCAGTGTCCTTGGGCCTTTGCTTTTTATTATTTTTACTGCTGACCTGTGTTCCGAGCTTGAAAATAAACTAATCTCCTATGCTGATGATACAACTTTATATGCGTCAATTGCATCACCAATAGATCGACACGTAATTGCTACTGCTCTGAATAGGGATTTAGCCAAAATTACATCATGGTGTGAACTTTGGGGCATGAAACTTAATGCTAGTAAAACACACTCCATTATCATCAGCAGATCTCGTACCTTGGATCCTCCCCATCCTTATCTACAAGTTTCTGGCGAGCAAATTGAGAATGTGGATACTCTGCGTTTGTTAGGAGTTACTCTTGATCCCAAACTTACTTTTGAAAAGCATATTCGTTCTTTCTCCTCTTCCATTTCCCAAAAAATTGGTCTGCTTCGCAAGGTTTATAAAACATTTGCTTGTGACGCCACAGTTATCAAGTCTTTTTATGCTTTTATTTTGCCACATTTCGAGTACTGCTCACCTGTCTGGTTGTCAGCAGCTGACTGCCATCTCAAGTTGCTTGACAGGTCGCTAAATTCCATCAGTTTTATTCTACCTAATTTGTCTCTTGATCTGTGTCATCGACGTAAAGTTGGTGCCCTTAGTCTTTTATTTAAAGTTTTTAACAACCCTCAGCATCCCTTACATGGGGTTCTGCCTGGGCCCTATGTCCGGGCTCGTGCAACTAGATTCACAAGCAATCTTAATTATCTTGCCATGAGCCGTGTTAATTTTTCTACTACACAGTTTTCACGGTGTTTTGTGCCGGCCATGGTTGACTTGTGGAATAAGTTGCCAAATGAGCTAGTCAATTCAGCTAATATCTCCATTTTTAAGTCTAGAGTTAATGCTTTTTTGCAGCATTAATTCTAATTTTTAAACTTATTTTATTCTATTTTATTGTATTATATTTAAGCTTGATATCCTCCACTGCATAATATGTTATCTGTGTTTAATATGTGTATATGTACAGTACAGTATACAGTGTATGTTTTTATTTTTTCCTAAGTTGCCATAGTCTCTCTCCAGTGCCTCCGGGTGTTTTGTGTGGATTGATCTTGATGGTGTTTCTGCACCCTGGTTGGAGACTTCGGCATCTCATATAATAATAATAATAATAATAATAGGCATTGACCTGAATAAGGACCTGTTTGGCAATCATTTCCTGTAATAGGGCCTCCTCCTCCTGAGACACTGCGGTATAATCCTGCGGCCGACGCAGTCGAGGCCGCCGGCGCCACCGCCAGGTGAATCCTTTGCTCACTACCTTCCTGGCCCAGGTATGCTTGGGCAAGGCTGAGCGGAATGAACGGAACGAACCCAGGTGCAACCGGGGTTCGTCCTTCAAGGCAACTCTCCAATCCTGGGCCTTTGAGCTCGGCCCTGGGATGTGGAGAGTATGAGTGGCTAGTTTTTTGGAGGGGGAGGTGGGTTGGCATCGGACGCTTGACTAGTTTTGGCTGGTGCAGTGCCCTGATGACCTTTGTATGGGGCCTTACCCTTATACCCATGCTGTTTACCTTGTTTGGGTTTGTGCTGATTACCTCCCTGCTGAGGAGGTGGTCTGGGGTCTCTTGATGACTGTTTAGGTTGGGGTTGGTACGGTTTGTTACCGCCCTTTAATTTATGAAAGGGTTTCTTAGGTGGGTCCTTCCTAGCTTGGGAGGTAACCTGCTTCCACCCACTCACCATATTAAAAACCAGACTCAAAGTCTCAGAGTTAAGCAGGGTGGCAGTAAGAACCGGGGAGAGAGCTACCCGGCGACCTATGTCCGCCGGCAACTTCCTCACCAGATGGACTCTCAGATCTTGGCGGGCTCGAACCGCTTCCAAAATTGCAATTCTAATGTCCCCTAGTGACTGAATGGCATTTTGTAGCAAGAGTCTACGAGACAGCTCAGTAGCTTTTCTAATTTGGGGTCAGCTATGGCCGAGATAGTGCGTGCAAGAGAGGCGGCTATTTGATGACTCACCAAGTACTGAGAGAACATCCGGTAGGCTTTATTGCGTAACTTAAAATCCCGCTCCAAGTGAGCAGCCGAGGGGGGGGGGAGAGAAAGGTTCATCAAGGGCATGTAGGGACACTTTGGGGGCCGCCAGAAATGTTAGTAAGGCTGGGGACACCCCTTCTGCTTTGGATACCGGCAGGGAAAAGTAAGTATGGTTATCCGGAGGAATCTGATGAGAAGATTTGGAGGTGATAGTAGTGGCAAAAACCTGAGCTTCTAACTCCCAATCTACCCAAGGGCCTACTCCCACCTGCCCCATCTGCAGTACCGGAGTCTGAGCTTGGTCCAGGGCCGGAGTTGTAGCCAACTCCGGCGTAAGAGCATTCAAGGCTTTGACATCATTGATGCCATCAGCCTTCGACCAGTCAGCAAATAGTCTTGCAGATGTGGCGGAAGGAACGGCCGACGCGGCTGAATACACAAAATAAGCCGGGTTAAGTGAACTTGGTACACCATTAATCAGTACATCCAATACCTTTCCTGCCTCGTCTTTGGCCCTAAATTTACGGCTCTTATTGATCTCAATGGACCACTCGCCGGGAACTGGGGGGTCCCCTGACACCGAAGATTGAGCTAAAAGGGGATTCTCTGGTACCACAGGTACCCAAGAGCAGTCAGTACCATAGAGGAGGAACATGGTGTGGGGATCGGTTTTTACACCATACCCGAAAGAGGATTTATGGAGCTCCGATCTTACTCTCAACCATCTGAACAATTTAACCAGCATACCTAAACTTCGTTAAATGCGGAAATAGCCTCACGAAAATATCATGCCCTGGTGGGGGCACGAACTCTCGACCCTTGGGTGTGAGGCAGGCACCTTACCAGTTAGACCAATAGAGATATCCCACTTGGCCTGTTCGGCTCAGGGTATTTCCGCATCCGAGGTCTGTTTAGGCTAGCCTATTTTCACTGACTTTACACTACTTCACCTTCCGGGAAGCGAAAGCTCCGAACAGAGAGGAACGAACAGAGAGGAATAAGCTTGAGCCGAATCGACCGAGAGTCCGTCAGAGAGATGAACGGGAATGGTGAGTCAACTTCACTGAGCGATGCTACACGCATCTACAAACTGCCCAGTTGGCAACTCGCTTGGGCGGCTGGCAACTCCACAACCCAACCCAATCGAGTCTCACAACACTCCCTGCTCTCTCCTATCCTCTTCCTTGTCCTGTGGGGATCGGTTTTTACACCATACCCGAAAGAGGATTTATGGAGCTCCGATCTTACTCTCAACCATCTGAACAATTTAACCAGCACACCTAAACTTCGTTAAATGCGGAAATAGCCTCACGAAAATATCATGCCCTGGTGGGGGCACGAACTCTCGACCCTTGGGTGTGAGGCAGGCACCTTACCAGTTAGACCAATAAAGATATCCCACTTGGCCTGTTCGGCTCAGGGTATTTCCGCATCCGAGGTCTGTTTAGGCTAGCCTATTTTCACTGACTTTACAATGGGGCCCTTCCTCAGAGGCGCCTTATCTAAAGGAGGAGGTTGGACATCAGTAACAACCCTGAGGGTGGACATAGCTAGCGTCGCCGGCACTGTAGGGCCTGGGGCAGCTGCTACCACTGGGGTTGGACAAGAAGGAGTGAATGCTGGGGGGTCTAGAGGTCTGATAACAGAGGTGATAGGGGAGGCAGCTGAGAGAGTAACCGGGGGATCCGACGAGGCAGGGATTTGATAATGCTGTATCACTTTATGTAATAACTCATTTACCTGATCAGAAGTCATCCATTTCCTATAGGGATCTTTGGATGAATGTGAACTAGCCTCAGAATAATTACTAGGGATAGACTGAGGAGCCGGGGAGAACACTCCGTCCGCCGGCTCCTCACTCTGCTCCAAGGTCTCTTGTGATTCTACCTCATTATCCGCCGGGGGCCAAGACAAATCTGGCACTGACGATGGTAACACGTTTATGTTACCGTCCTCAGTCCGTTCTGGAATGACGTTAAGGAGAGAAAGAGATGGTTCTGAGTGACGCCAATAGCCCCCTGCCGCTATGGGCTGGGAGTCATGAGTCACTTGTGAGCTTAAATGGGCACCCGCCGGATAACCTCTATATTGGTCGGCTAGCAACCTACTCGGGCCTGTCGACCTAACACCACGGGGGACAACACTCAATTTTGGTATGGCAAAAGTCACATTAGGAGGTACATGCACAGAATGTTCATGACTAGGTGTGGATTCCAATAACTCAGATCCTATTTCCGACCCCTGCATCACGTATAGGTGTGTCAGAGGGAGGTGTGGGGGGAGGCGGTTGAGGAGTGTCCTGCCGGCTGCTAGACGTGTCCTCATATTCCTCTCTCCGGCGCTTGTGAAACCGGGAAGAGTCCGAGGCGGAGTGGCGAGAGTGTATCCGGGGAGACTTCGACCTAGACCTAGACTTCCGCCGTGGTGAGGGCGAGCGTCTCCTCTTGGTACGGTCAGAGGAGGGGACCTCGGTGACTTCGCTCTCACTGCTACTACTCACTACCTCTTTGCTGAGGGCTTTTGTTTTGACTTTGGGTCTGACAGATTTGGAGGAGCCGGGTTTCACTAAAGGCGACTTAATAATGAGATTTTCCCAAAAGACTTCGTCATCACACTGAAGCGCCTTATGGGCTGTGTCCTTTGCATAAGAATTAAATGTGGCTTTAATCTTGTGTAAGGCTGCTAAACATGATAAGTCTTTCTTCGCCAGCAAGGCGGTTTTCAATTCAGAGCAAATGGCGCATATTTTTGACAACCACACGCCTCTCGAGCGATCTAAACACTTTACGCACTTGATGCAAAGTTTGTGAGCAAAAATGGGTAAAAGGGAGCAAGTGAGCATGACGCAAAGTTCAAACCTAGGCATGTTGCCGTAATGAGAGGGTCCCCCCCTCCGCCAGGATCAGATGGCCAACTCCGCCGGAGAAGCAGTCTCTGGGGCCTGGAAAAAATGTTTCCAGGAATCAATGCTCATAAGGATAACCTGCGAGGTATTAAACATCCTAGCCCAAATCCGCCGGAAAATTAGCTATAGTGCATCACTACTCTAACCTTCCGCCGGATCTGTCTAGCTGACTTTCAATAACTTACCTGTGACAAGAGCCACAGGTCCCTTGACCCTTTTAGTGTCTGATCATACTGAACAAGTTTGCAAAACTAATCTTATCACTTCGTCTACACTCGACTTGTGGCACCGCAGGCGATAAAGTCTTAACGTGTCATGGGGTCAGTCAGGGCGAGTTAACCCGGCGGACCGAGTTTGTAGCCCTGCTAGGAATGCAATTCCGCTGGGAGAGTGTGGTTCAGCTAAACCACGCCGGGATCTTTTGAACGTTCCTACCCGTTAGAGACGGATAACTTGGACCCACCGCACGGGGCCGCCGGAACAGACAAAAACTACCGGGAAACGGGGTTGGCACAGCCCCTTTCCCGAAGTCCCACACATATATATAGTATACATAATGACATATAGGGATGTCTCCCTTACCCCAAATGAACAAGCCCGCATGCATGAACCAAAAAAGGGGGCATACATAGGCATAAAATAATGACAGAAAATTTAGAAACCTAAATTACCTGAAGCCTACGCCGGAGACCCCTAACTAGGCCGACCACGTGGTCCGAAGAACATCCCGGCACGCGACGCTCCGGCACCCAGCAGCAGCACATTGAAGAGGGAGGCCCACCTAAGGGGCCCAAGCAAAACACGAACCCTGGAAGGCGGAGCACCACGTGCAGACACCCTTAAACCAGAGCTTTTGCTGATATCTGAAGACAATGGCATGTACTTTCCTCAATATTGACAGTCTGTATCATGCCTCGTAGAGTGGTCGCCTTCTAGCTAAGTAAACACAACAGCTAAAGGCATATCACAACAACAACACACGCGGTACAACAAACCGGGACTCGTAGACGCCTGTGACAATGGTACCCTAATTTAACACACACTTCCTGCGGACCTACCAATCGGGCAGCCGTGCTAGCTAATCTAAACCCTGTTACTACAACACAGATGTATACAAATGAGTAAGGACTCACTAGAAGCTTTGCGAACGTCGAATGAAGCGGACACGGCGCGAACCCTGTTGACGGTAGGGACGCGGAAGTTGGAAGGACGAGGATGGCCGCTAGGGAGCCTGGTGTCGGGGAAGCAAAGCATGAGAAATCCACGTATATGGTAAGTCATATGATAACAGATATTAAGTTATTTTTATTTTTTATTGAGTTTTTTCTGTAGGGTACCCGATCAAAATGATGATCCATGAGGGAATTAAGCGTGCACTTATGACGAGTACTCCATGATACTTCCGCGCGGGCTATTCAAAATGCTGGCGAAGGATGTTGAATGGAGACTATTATTATTCTATCTATATCTATCTATATGCTCAGGCCCAATCCCCATTTTGGGGGTAGCCGACTCAAGACAGAGCAAGAACAGGGAAAACACAAGAACAACATAAAACAACGAATAAACACAGATAAAAAGCACAAACTCACACACATCCAGGTCACCCAGGAGAAGACCCAGAGAACAGGGTCACCAAGGTCGCTCCAGCACTCCCCCGGCCCCCGACCACCCGGAGAGGTTCCGATCTCGGCAGGCAGACATGCAGCGGAGCCAAAGCCACAAGCCCTCCCACCACACTTCCAGGCGCACCCTTCATATTAATCGTCTCCCCGGGCCAGGCGCCTGATGGATTATTATCTAGTCCAACTTGCCCCCGACCCCTTACTCCAAATGACCACGTGTTCACTCAACTATTCACAAGCATTCTCCATTCACTCCTGTCCACCACCACTTCCCCTGCCTGATCTATAGTCATTCCTCTATCATCCAAAGCTTTTCTTACAGTCTCTCCATCTCAATGGGGGCCTTCCTGCCCTTCCATCTCCCCTTGTACCTGACTCACATATTCTCTTTGTAAGCCTTTCATCTCCAATTAATTCAACATGACCATACCAGCTCAGCACCCTTCTGTCCACTCTGGCTGACAAATGTTCCTGCTGCCCCACTCTCCTACATATCTCTTCATTCCTCAATCTGTCTCTACGAGTAACTCCACACATACTCCTCAAGCAGCTCATCTCCATCACATCCAGCCCTCTTTTCTCCTTTTTCTTCAGAGCCCATGTCTCAGCCCCATACATCACTGTTGGCACAACAATTCCTTGATACAGTGCACTTTTTACTTTCACTCCGAGATTTCTCATCTTCCACATACTTCCCATTGCTCCGAAAACCTTCCTTCCTTCACACACTCTCTGTTTTACCTCCATTTCCATACCTCCACTCCTGCTTATTGTTCCTCCTAGATATTTAAAACACTCTACTTGTTCCAATATTTCCCCATCCAGCCTCACATCTAGATTCATCCTATGCTCTCCCCTATTACACACCATTACTTTACTTTTATTGATGTTCACCTTCAGTTTCCTCCTTCCACAAACCACACCAAACTCTTTGACTACCCGCTGCAGTTTCTCATCAGAATCCGCCACCAATGCTGTGTCATCAGCGAACAGCAACTGATTCAACTCCCAATCTATACCATTCTTTCCTACTAAACCCAATCCTCTTCCCATAGTTCTCCTTTTCACCTCCCTCACCACACCATCCATAAACATATTAAACAGCCATGGTGACATTACACAACCCTGTCGCAAACCTACCTTTACCTCAAATCATTCACTCAACTCACCATTTCCTACTCTCACACATGCTCTGCTCCCTTCATAAAAACTCTTAACTGCTTCTAACAAATTTCCTCCTATTTTATAAATCCTTAACACCTTCCACATTGCTTCACGGTCCACACGATCATACGCTTTTTCCAAGTCCATAAAAGCCCAAAATATCTCCTTATGCTTCTCTAAATACTTCTTGCATAACTGTCTTACTGCAAACATCTAATCCACGCACCCTCTTCCCCTCCTAAAACCGCACTGTTCTTCTCCTATTGCAACTTCCGTACACTTTATTATCCTCTCTATCAACACCCTGCCATACAGCTTTCCAACCACTGACAATAATCAAATACCTCTATAACTTGAACACTCCTGCCGATCTCCCTTCCCCTTGTACAACGGCACAATACATGCACTCCTCCAGTCTATTGGTACCATTGACACAGCAAAGCACACATTGAAAAGTCTCACCAACCAATCTATTATCACATCTCCACCCTTCTTTATACACTCCACAGCAATACCATCCAAACCTTCTGCTTTTCCCGCTCTCATTTGTTTCACTGCTTCTTTCACCTCATTTTCCTCAATCCTTTCATTCATTCCCTGCCACCTGGGTGGCCTGGGTAACCTATCTCCATCAACCTCTGCTTCAATCACTGCTTCTCTTCCATCTCTTGTATTTAACAAAGATTCAAAATACTTGGCATATCTTTTCCTCACTTCAAGTGGTTCCACTAGTAATTCTCCATTTGCATCTTTCACTGACTCTTCCCTCTTTTGTCCTCCTTTCCTTACTTTATTTACCTCCTTCCAGAACATCTTCTTTCGTTCTTCAAAATTCTCACTCAACCTTTGACCCTTATTTGACCTTATTATTAACCCTCGGAATCCGGGAGGTCTCATATGAGGCAAACAAAATATTGGCAGGAATCCGGGAGGCCTCATATGAGGCAAAATGCGCGGCTAAAAATCACCGCTAAAATCATCATAACTCGGCAACCACGTGCCGTAGCGATGTCATCTCAACGGCAGTCTACAGACAACAAAACGTTCTACAATTTGCAAACAAATTGACTGCTCTAGGTTGTCTCAATCAGTAGCTACTGAATTATGAAGCTTGACTGTACGAAAATGGCCCCAGACACAGCGATCGGGATCATATGAGGCCCCCCGGATCCGATGGGTTAATAGGCGAAGTAGTCAATGATGGAGGGGCCCTATTAAATAACTAATTCTATCAGAATCCAAGGCTAGAAATTCACAAATAACTACCCTAGCCCCTAGGGCAATTTCGCATTTTAAAGGTTAATAATACACACATGGAAAATAGCAGAGGGTTTTGTACTGAATCTACATACCCCGATAGTCATAAAGTTCAGTGATAGGAGAGGCTGGGAATGGGATATCCCCAAGATGAAAAATCAGGGTGCTATGGGCGCGCTGCGAGAGGGCTGGTTATCACATAGAGGACCACGTCTCTTCAACAAACTCCCGCGGCAAGTAAGAGACATGAGGGGCATACATACATACATAAAATTTTAAGACTGAGTGTTCCACACATAAGTGCAGTTTCAGTCTCTTGTCCTAATGGCGGCGTTCCAGGCAACCCTGTTAAGGGTTGCTTCACTTGTCAAGTTCTTGGATTTGAGATCAGCGCGTATAGTCCGATCCCAGGTCTTCCTCGGTCCACCCCTTGGTGCAGCTCCCTCCACAATCACAGACCTGCATTTTTTTACCCAATTTTGTTCATCCATTCTCTCCACATGTCCATAACATCTCGTTAGACAGCTTCAAGAGAGCCCTCGATGTCGAACTGCAAAAAGTGCTAGACAAGCCCATCTTCGCAGGGGAGCGCTTCGCCCCTTCGAACAGTCTGCTGCACCAATTTTCAAACAACAACGAAGGGCAGTGTGCTCCTCGGTGCTACTAGCAGAGTGGTGAACTCCACATAGGTGAACTGTGCCCCTGTACATGGCAAGAAGCTGAGTAGGGGTAAAAAATTCCCGGAGGCGGTTAAACACACCCAGCTTCTGGGAAGCTGTTTAGCAAGGGTGGTAATATGGTCTTTCCAAGTAAGATCAGAAGAAAAAGAGATACCGAGAATCCTGAGAGAAGATGAAGAGTTGATTTGTGTATTGTTGAAGTACAGTACAAGGGATAGTCCTCTGGGAGTTCTTGATAAATGGAGAAATTGGGTTTTGTAAGCATTGACAGCAACAAGATTTGTTCTGCCCCAAATGGAAATGGTTGATAGGTCAGAAGATAGGTGTTCTATAGCATCATCACATGAATTTTTGAGTGATTGCTTGCTGGGGGGTTCTGAAAAAACTAGTTGAATAGTGTAAGGTAGAGTCATCAGCATATGAAGGGATAGGACTGGAGGTACAGTTGAGAAGATCATTAACACCTTACGAGCGGCCTAGGTGGTATATTTGACCGTGCCGCACAGCGTCTTTTTTTTACCATAAATGGGGTTGTTTCCGTGCTCTTTTTCATGCATAAACAAGACCCAGAGCGTAATACAAGTATGTATCCCTGAAAGAGCGTAAATTGAGCTTTCCAATGACACCCGAACCATCCTTCTACGATCACTGGTTGTCTTGCAACGATCGTGCAACCGAAGGGCAAAAACGGTAAAATACGGCAATTTCTTTATATAATTACGTATGTAGCGAGGGAGAGAGGGTGGATGTAAGTGGAGTAAAGCTCAGTAGGTCCACGGCGGCCGTGGCGAGCGGTCATTAGGTAACCCATGCTCCTCCCGTCACTCGTCTCCCTCTCAGAGCCAATATTGCGCCAAAATTGCACTCGGACTTAAGTCGAGCCCCGCCACATAGTCCAAATTTTTCGATACGGACTTAAGTCGGGCCCCGATAGACAAGGGTTAATGAATATTAGAAAGAGAATTGAACCCTGAGGAACACCGGAGTTGATAGGTTGAGGAAGTGAACGATGGCCATCCACAACCGCAGCTATGGAACGGCCAAAAAGGAAATTAGAGATAAAGGCACAGATAGAGGGATAGAAACCGAAAAAGGGTAGTTTGGAAATTAGAGATTTGTGCCAGACTCTATCAAAGGCCTTTGATATGTCTAGCGCAATAGAAAAGGTCTCACCGAAGTCCTGAAAGGAGGATGATCAAGAGTTAGTAAGATATGAAAGAAGATCACCAGTAGAGCGACCCCTAAGGAATCCATACTGACGATCTGAGAGTAGATAATGGGAAGAGAGATACTTACGAAAATTTGAAGTAAGAATAGTTTCAAAAACTTTGAAGATGCAAGAAATGGGGCAATTGGACGATAGTTGGAGGGTTGAGAGCGGTCACCCTTCTTTGGGACAGGTTGAATGAGAGCAAACTTCCAGCAAGAAGGGAAGACGTTAGAGGAGAGACAGAGACGGAAGATTTTGCCTAGGCAGGGAGTCAGCATGGAAGCACAGTTTTTTAGTACAACAGGAGGAACACCATCCAGACTGTACGCCTTCTTAGTATAAAGCCCAGAGAGGGTAGAAAGTACATCTTTAGAAATACTGTATTTTTATAGTAATAATAAAGGAATGAATATTAGCACAGGAGTGAATGTACAGCAAAAATGAGTGGAAAGTATTGAAGGCAGCGAAGAGCCGTGGCGGTCGAGTAGAGAGCACGCTCACGTGTGAATCTGCTTGAAATAGGTTGATTCCAGCCGTGGTGGACATTTAGTGGGTGTGGTAGTACGTCCTAGCATATCATGTTCGCACCCAGTTGGGGGACACCTCGACGATGTATACCGACCATTAACACACATACCAAAGCCATTCCAACAGCTTCCTCTATCTACAACACCCCTTCTCTGCTATCTACACTCTCCCAGCCTTATGGTCCTAGTGTACTGTCTGATGGCGTTAATGGGTTTTTAAATGTAATATGACATAGAGATATATGAAGTGATTTGAAGACAATATATTGAATGGTGAATTAATAAATTATATACGATATCGCATGTGTTGCACTAAGCTATACAACACTTATATTAAATGCAAAAAAGTGGATCTGTAAACTGGCGTTTCCAGTTGATCAAATTCAGAATTATTGTAGATACTTGGTGGTAGATCTAAATCTAACTATAGTTCGAAATTGGACGTACCCGGAAAAAAAGTTTCTAGTTCAAAAGGTCATACTTTAGACAAAGTGGAGCCTATATACATTAATTATATGAATTTCAAACTCCAAGATACAAAATAAATGAGCTAGTGACCTGCGTTATTTTGATTACAGTTAACAAATATAATACAATTGTTGTGCTAGATAAAACAAGTATTGTGGATTAATCTAACATTTTTATTACAGTTAACAAATATAATACAATTGTTATGCTAGATAAAACTTTACTTTATATAAGTATGACAAGTAGTTCGGCGAGTTCTTAGACTGTGATTAATATCAACACTAAATCTGGATTTGGGGTATGTATGGAAATATATCTGTATGTGAGTTTTAAGACTAGCAAGCATTCATATTATGTGGAACAATATTATTACTATCAAATTACACAATTATAGATAATGGAAATGGTCTTGCTAATATAATGGAGTCTGGTTCTAGGAGACTATATATTACACAATTCATCTTAGTCTGACCATCCACATCTAACTGAATTTTTGATTTACTTCAATGCCTGGATTAACACAATTACTGCGACAATTGTCATATGACAACTGCTTGGTCTGCACTGTACCATACAGGGGTTTTGGACTAAAAGTTACCTTGATTCTCTGCACATTTTCATGTATAACCAAGAGCTAGAACGTAATGCAATGATATATTCCTGAAAAATAGGAATATAAATTTCCAATAACACCAGACTCATGCCTGTACGACCACTAGTTATCGTGCAGCAATATTGCAAAAGTGGGGCAAAACTGGTAGAAATGAGCAGTTTTGAGCGGTTTCCGCTATCCCCAAGTCTGTAGGGGAGCGGAGATGTCTCCTAGCTACCTCAGTATAATCCCAGATATGCTGGGCGGTGGTGGGAGGTGACTTGCGCTGCCTCGACTCGCTTGCCTGCCTCTCAGGCCACTTACTACGCAGATTTTCGGCGATAGTCATATGACAATTGCTGCAGTTATGGCCTTAGTTCGAGTCCTTGGAGTGCCGTTGATTTCATTAATTGAGTTTAGAAGTAAGGTTGGTAGGTGAAATAATATTAATAGTATGCACGCAATGATCGAGTTAACTTCCCGGCTGCATAGGACTGGTATTGTATGTACGTATGCATATACTCAGGCACATACCCCATAGCTAGAGGTGGCCGAGTCAAGAACGAGACCGAACAGAAGAAATATTTAAAGTTCCAATTCTTAGGGTATGAGACCACTTTTGCGTTCCCTTGCCCCTTTCTGTCTCGTCAAGTAGGTGAATTTTACAAGGGAAGGAGGTTTCCTAGCCCCCCGCCCCCATAGGGGGCGTAGGACGGGTAACTTATTAAAAATAACTTTAGCGTATAGTATCACGTTGGACGTTGGGGGAGTATAAATTAATATCCAGCTATCCAATATCTTTAGTTATGTTGACACCGCCAGAGTGTCCAAATATAACAATAAGAATAATAAATTGGGGATGAAAAGAACAGTCATGTGTTGTGTTTTCCTAAAGGAATGCAATGTTTGCACAGGTAGGGACTCTTATATCGAGACAGATTTATGTTAATTCTGTTATAGTTATTTTCAAGGTGTAGGGGGAGGACTCACAATTCACTTCTGCTAATTTTAGAGAGGGACTTAGTTACGGTGTCACTATCGGGAATTTGCATTGAGGAAAGTCTCGAACCCCACTTCCTTTAATTTGCAAAGAGGTGAGTATCGTCTTGGTGGAAGGTCTCGAACCACTTCCATTAATTTGTGTAGAGGCGAGTCTCAGCTTCTGGGAAGGTCTCGAACCACTTCCTTTAATTAATTACAGCAACAGTAGTATTAGCGTCGAGCTTAGTTCTGTGAGCCTCAGGCCTCAATGGTTTTTTACCAGTTTTGAGCCTAGTTCTGAGTGTCGAGCCTGGTTATGTGAGCATCGAGCCTACCTAGCTGACCAAAAAGTTAGTGGTTTCTGATACTCACTCCTGGTCAGCTGCTATTCTCCTGTTGGTGGTGTTGAGGGCGAGAAAGGCTCGTTTGGACTCTGTGTCTCCTGGCTGGCTGGTGGTAGGCATCTCGGGGTTGAGGTTGGCGGTACAGGGGCTGTTCTGGTCGAGAAAGGCATGCTGGGACTCTATTGTGATGGTCGTTGTACCCTTGTGTTCTGGAGACTGGTGATGGAAGCGATACAAATGCTGTGCATATCAATTCCCCTGTCTGTATAAAAGTCACGGCTTCGTGGCTGGAGGTCATACATTTTCTCTGTTGGTGTTTATCATGTTGGTTTGAGACATTGCAGGTGTTTATACCAGTCTGTAGATCTTGTATCTGGCTTTCTCGTGGGGTCTCTTACCAGGACAAGTGTTAATGAAGATGACTCGTCCCGCAGGCATTTTCTGAGATGGTTAGCATGGTGTGGACATGAATACCGCGGTGGCTGGAAGACATATTGTGACCTTTGACCTGAGGTGGGTCATGTCATTAATCCTCGCTGACGTTAAAGTACCAGGCGTCAATTGGGAGGATATAGGGGTACCCCGGGCAGAGGCAGTTGTGTCTGTTGCTGTTGCATCTCTGCTCAGTGTGGTCGCGATGTTAGTATCTGTGGTTGCAATTGATTTTTTCTCAGCTATGCCTGTTGTTGGCTTGTTGGGGGGCTGTAACATGCTGGTGGGTGTGACAGGCGACCGGAACGGGTGAATGTTGGTAAAATTGTTGGTGAATTTCAACCATTTCCCGACATTTCCATGTTTTGAGTGGTCGTGGGTGGCAATTTTGTCAGCTTAGGTAGCAGATGTGGTTTTGGTAGAGGTGTTGGTAACAGTCTCGAAGTTACAGAAGTTGTGGGTCTCTTGATGCTGGGAAGTGTGATGGCTATTGGTATATGTGAAGGAAGGGTTGGTCTTGGTGTTGCAGGTGTGGCGGGCGGCTGGGTTGGTCGGTCTCATTGCTTGGTAGGAGCTGGTGGCATGGTGAGACATTTATGGGGAGGTTTCGGGGGAATGAGCGGTCTATAAGTGGCGTTTGGCATACTGAGCTGTCTATTCGGAGGTAACGTTTGTACTGCGGGGGTAGGTTCATGGATTTGAAATGGGCAGTTTGGGTATGTGCGAGCGTTCTGTGGACGGAGGTTGTATGTCTTTTGATTTTAGGGTAGTCTCATTTTGGGTGATGGTTGGTGAAATAACGCGGTGCAGTATGAGTGATTGTTGGATGGTGGAGTCTTGCGGAGGTTTAGTTCGTTGGTGTGGCCCAGATCTGATGGTGAGGGCGCTATGATTGACTGCTTGGGTCTTTGACATGCCTCATTGGCATTTACCTTGCCACATTGGAGAAATGTGTGAAGTTTTACTTAGGAGTTTCAATGGTGACCTGTTGCTCCCCTTCGTCTGGGATCTCTACTTAACGCAAAAGATAGAACAATCCAATCACACTATCTTTGCCTCTTGTCAGATATACTTATAGCTCAGATTTCTGTTAGTCACTTTGCACCAGTGCCTCTGTTGTCAAGTTCTTTATTTTGAGATCGGAACGGAGTACCTGATCCCACGTCTTTCAAGGTCTAGGCTACCCCTACGCACAGCTCCCTACCACATTCACAGTCTGGCATTTCTACACCCAGTTCTGATCATCCATTCTCGCCAAGTGTCCAAACCAACCAAGTCGGCTCGTGCGCATCATTTCACCGATACTCCTAATGCCCAGACACCTTAATTCCTCACTCAATCCCCATTCTTGAGGTTAACCCCACATATCCATCTCGCCATTCTCTTGATATCCTCCACTTTAGCCGGTCACGTGTCCAAGGCATAGGCTAAGTCATCGCACTCCTAAAACACGAGGCATACACCTTCCCTTTATGCTGAAGTGGAAGCCCTCTCATGGTCAGGAGTGGCAACAGCTTTCTAAACTTCCCCCAGCCACTTCTGACTCTAGCAGTAGAGCCAGCTTCAGTGCCACCTCCGGCGGAAACCGTATCGCCCAAGTATGTATGTATGTATAATACTCAGGCACATACCCCATAGCTGGGGATGGCCGACATGAGACAGAGCCCGAACAGAAACAACATGAAAGTTCCTATTCTCAGGGTCCGGGACCACTTTCATGTTCTCTCGCTCGTTCCTGTCTCGTCGAGTAGGAGAATTACACAAGGGAAGGAGGATTCCTAGCCCCCTGCCCCCAAGTAGCAGAATTTATGCACACACTCCAGTGCTACATTGCTAAAATCAACACTCCCTTCCTCGCGAGGACAGAGTCCACCTGGCCAGGCTGAGATGCGGGCACCATCCAGCTCTTCTGAGCTATCAGAAGAGACTGGATGACTCCGTCGTCGACACCTGCCCGCGTTGTAACACAGCACCCCATACCATTAAACACATCATAGAAGACTGCATTTCACACAACCACTTATGCCAACAACACAATTTACACTCTTTGAGAGCTCTGTGGGAAAGCCCGACCATGGCCATGGCCTTCCTTAAGGACTCGGGGCTGTTCGGCCAGGCAGCTTAGGGAACAACAACAACAACAACACTAACAGGCGGGTCATTAAACACAAGTTCTTCCTTGCACACTGCACATTCTAAGTCTATGATTCTTGTCAAATGTCCTCTCACCCCACTACATCTCTTGTGTAGTCAGTCACTACAGACGCAACATTGAATCGAGTTACTTCCCACATACAGTACTGTGCAATGTGCATGGATAGTCGCCGCTTCTCTCCATAGTTCCGTGCCCTACTCCACTGATCATGACCTTTGTTTTATGTATGTTAACTCGTAGACCCTTGTTTGACATACCCTCCCTCCATCTATTGAAATGTACCTCAGCTTCCTGCGCACTATCTGCAATAAGAACTAAACTCAGTTTAATTTCATCTAACGGTAAATTAAATCCATTAGCAGATAATTTCTTGATACTTAACCCGAGAAGTGCGATAAAACTCTAAGAAGTATGTGTATAGCTAATGTGATAGGCCTCACGGAAACAAGACCATGAAAAAACCCTTCCAAAATGCCCCAGGGGCTCTCAAAACAAAGGAATATGTCATTAGATGAGATAATTCCTCTCTAGTACTTCCTACCAGTCATCCATGTTTTTCACCTCCCCCTTCCCCTACTTTACTCTAACTGCTGCCCGTGATCCCTCCTTCATTCTCATTATCACAAGCACCAACCACTCTTCTACTTTGAGTTTTCTCATAGCCCATTGCATTACTTTTACTTGGCACCCAGTCAAAGGCCTTCTCCAGGTCTACAATAACTAGGTATAACTCCCTTTTTTTCTCTAAGAACCTCTCTTGCAGTGCCTATAAGAATGAAGACTAAGCATCAGTTGTGCCACGTCCCAGCATAAATCGAAACTGCATGTCGCTGATGGCAACATTTTTCCTGATCATGCATTCAAAGATCCTTTCACTGACTTGCATGACTTAGTCGAGCATTTTCAAACCCCTATAGCAGTGTTTCTTAACCTTTTTAAGTGCTCGTACCCCTTGTGCTTCTATAATATTTTCCCGTACCCCCTGTTTAATATGACTTATTATAATTGAAGATGATGAAGATGAATTTATTATACTGGCCTGCTGGGACAAGCCCTGATTAGGCCAGTGAGGAGTGAAGTGGAGAAGAACAGGGGGGATGGGGCAGAAGGGACTTGATAATTTAAATTTTAATAATTGGTTTGAAATACAATTTATTGAATATAATTAATTGTATAATATATTGAATAGATACAAATGTACTAGATACAAAAATAGCTTTTCAAGTACAACCGTACTTACACAGTACACCGACTGTCTGACACATTACTAGTGGCTCTTTTGTTGTTGTTTTTCATAAATGATCATGCCGAAACGAGGTTCTTTTTTTGAGATAGCCACACGCATGTCATCCGTTGCATCCAAACAATTTCTGGCCTTGGTTTTGATGTGCAAGAATGTTGAAAGAACACCTTCACATAAGTAGGCAGTCGCAAACGGCACAAGGACCTCCAAAGCTCTCTCTGCTAACTGGGGGAAAGTGTTGAGTTGTGCACACCAGAAGGTATCTAACTGCATTGAATCAAACTCCATTTTGATTTTTGTACTGGCTTTCAACTCAACTAGATCATCTTTCATATCATCATTATCATCCATGGAATCTAGGTTGAACACAAATGTGTCCTGCATCCATCCCTGTGCAACAGAAACCTCTCCATGCTGAAAGTAGGCTATCCCTGGAAGGACTGACTCAGCACCTGCAAATGTTCTTTTATTTCAGCCATGATGAGTAGTACATTTTCTGCATTAGAAACTTAATCAAGCTTAGGAATTATGAACTTGAAACATTTATTATTATATATTGTTTTAATTTATTTATTTGACACCATGTCTCGTACCCCTAGTTAAGAACCACTGCAATATACCATACAAATCCCATACTGCAACAGTACGAACCTGTTCCTCCAAAGCCCAGAACACAACGGAGCAATGTCCAACTTCTGAGCTAAGCAACACTGCAACAGTGCCAGTCATATTACTGAACACGTATTATACGAGTAAAACAGATGACGTATGAAACACTGAAACACCTTAAACCCTTCCAGCCCAGGTGTCCTGTTAAAAGGACACTGCGAAAGGGCAGCAGCCCGGGTGCCTTGTTAAAAGGCATGTGCTTGAAAGCGTGCTTCAAAATTCGCGCAGCCAAATTTTACTTTGCAGGGGCGATCGCAGCACCACCAAGCCTCAACTACTACCGTTATCAGTTCCTACGTGGCCGCCATAGCGAGTTATACAGAAAAAATGAATTCCGACGCGTCCGATTCGGTGCAACCTCCCGCGCGCCCCACTGCTACCCCACTCGCAACTTCGACGCCTGTAGCAACCGAGAAGAAAGTGAAGCGTTTGTTGAGTGATAGTGCTATACAGCGAGAACTTTTTGATATTGAAGAGAGCAGTGGCGAAAGCTTGGTGGACAAAGAACAATTTATAAGTGCAAGCGAAGATGACGATTTCGTTGGCTTTGGAGACGACGATAATGTGGATTTATTTGAGGGGGGAGACAGTAGTGATGATCCTGATGTGGAAGTGTTTCAGGAAGGTGCTATTGAACTTCCAAGTGTGCTAGAACCTAGGCCTACCCCCTCGCCATCTTTGCTAGGTCAGCCTAGGCCTATCCCTAGCCCTAGCCCAGGACCTTCCCCTTTGCCTGCCCGTACGCCCTTGAAAGTTGGCAAATATTTTTATAAACAATTGCTGGTGAAAAGTGCAGCTAAAAAAGCACGCAGGGCAGCCGCAGAAAAGGCTAGGGAAGCTGAAGAGAGTGATAGTGACGCCGACCCTGGCCTAGCAACCACCCGCATTCCTTTGTCCCGACGCCTTGACCCGGGACGCCGCGTGGGTCACCCACAGCCCTCGGCTTCATCTCTCCTTCAGGATGAGCAAAAGGCCTCTTCAAGTGGTATTAGTAGTGTGCCACAGCCCTCAACACACCGCAGAGCATTATTTGATGCGGAGAAGCCCTCGGCTCGCCGCAAAAGGAGCCCAACTCCCGAGGCCGAGGCTCCCATTGTTGAACCTCCCGCAGCCACCCGCGCCTCACGCCGCCGACGCCCGGTCACTTCTTCACCCGAATTGTCTCCTGAAGAGGATGATGATGACCCCAACATTGCCCCAGATGACCTGACGTCGCCTGAGGAGGAACAGGAACAGGAGGAGGAAGAGGAAGTCCCGACAAGACGAGTGAGAGGGCGAGGTCGTGGACGTGATCAGTCTGCCGACGCCGCTGCCCCTGGGCGTGGGCGTGGGCATGCAGAGCGTCCGCGTGGCCAAGGGAATGTGCCTGCTGCACCTGCACGTGCTCGAGCATCAGCATCCGACCTGTTTGTGTGGACAGATGGGTCTGATTTTGAGCCAGATTGTCCTGCCTTTGACGAGGTACAGATGGGTTCCGGGGTGTCACCAACATTTCCCTGTGGCTCAGATGCTACCCCCAGTGAACTTTTCTGTGGCTTCTATGACAATGAAGTCATGGAATACCTCGTCGAGGAGACCAACAACCATCATGAGATCTGTGCCAACTTTCTTGGGAGGAAGACCAGTGCTAAGATGGTGGCATGGAGAGCTGTCACTTCGGCAGAACTATATGTGTTCTTGGCACTCACAATGCTGATGACACATATCAGGAAGCACACTCTGGCAGACTACTGGATCACTGGCGACATCATAACGACTCCAGCATTTGGCAAGTACATGTCCAGGGACAGGTACTTCGACATCCTCTCCTATCTCCACCTGACAAACAACATGGCAGTCCACCTTCCCGACACATTATGGAAGATCAGGAAGCTGTATGACATGATACGTCATCGGTTCACCAGCTACCTGATTCCTTTCCAGAAGATGTGCCTCGACGAGTCTCTGGTCCTGTTCCGTGGTAGGCTGCACTTCCGACAGTATATCCCGTCCAAGAGACACCGCTTCGGCATCAAGCTCTTCGTCCTCTGCGACTGTTTGACGGGGTATGTGCTGGACTTTGTGGTGTACAGCGGTAAGGGTGGAGAAATTGTGACTGACCCCCTCATTGGTTTTGGTGGCGCTGTAGTGAAGAAGATGATGGCGAGGCACTTCAATCAAAACCACATCCTCTACACAGATAATTACTACAGGTCGCCTATCCTGACCAAGTACCTCCATGACCGCAAGACCGGAACTGTCGGCACAGTCAAGGGCAAGAGGAAGGGCATGCCAGGCTACCCAACCAAGATGAAGAAGACGGACATCTTCCACAAGAAGAGTGGCCCCATCCTCTCCATCCACTGGCATGACCAGCGGAAGGTCAACCTCCTCAGCACATGCCACAAGGCCGAGATGGTCGCCACAGGGAAGGTGGACTGAAAAACCAAGAACCCCGTCCGGAAACCAGCTGCTGTCCTGGATTACAACCTCAAAATGCTCCTCGTTGACAAGTCCGACATGCAGATGGGCTTCATCGACTGCCAGCGAACATCTTGCAGGTGGTACAAGAAGTTTATCCTGCATACGGTAGATATGTCGGTCCTCAATGCATACAACATCTACCGTCTGAGGACTCCAGGAGCCAAGAAGTACAAGTGCCTGCGGAAGTTCCACAAGCAGGTGCTACTTGAGCTCCTGGCTAAACATGGGGGTACACCAAGGAGGCCACTACAAGGACCAGGCCAGCTGGACAGAACGGGGTGTGCTGATTTCTTCAGGAAGCACCAGCTCAATGCCCTTCCTTTCAAAGCACCAGGCAGAATCCAGAAGAGGTGCCATGTGTGTAGCCACACAACAAGAAGACCCCGCAAAGCCACAAAAACCACTTGGGAATGCCTCGAGTGTCAAGTTGGACTGTGTGCTGGCACCTGCTTCAACAACTTCCACACTCTAACAAACTTTTGAAGTGGAAGTGACAACAGTGAAAGTGACACTCATGTAGGCTAAGAATAATAATATAACTAAGTATAAGTGAAAAGGACACATATAAGTAATAATAAGTGCCTTCAATAACAATATGAACAAGTGAAAGTGACACTAAAATATATATTTCTAACAATAAATAAGTGAAAATGACACTATCAATTATCAAAGTTCAGTGAAAGTGACACTATAACCATAATAATAATAATAAAACTAAGTAATAAGTGACAGACACAAATAACTTCATGTAAATAACTTTATTGAGTGAAAATAACATAACTATAATAAATGACATAATAAACAATAAAACACTATCAAATCGCTTCCCGGCATAATTGCAGGTGGAGCTACGAGTGCAACTGGGCGTCGTAGCTGGGGCCGCGGTTGAGTGTTCGGACGCGCCGAGGTAAATACGCGGCAAAAGTTACCTCCACTTCCATCACCATCACTCCGGAACCAGTTGAGCTAGAGAGCTCTACTCAACGCCATTCTACGCGCCAAGGTATGGCGCACATTTCTATATATGTTTGATTAATGTAGGTAATATATTAACCCTTCCTCCCCGGGCTGTCTTACCCAATGACGGTCGCCCCTACCCGGGCGATATGGCTGCAAAACGTCTAGGCCTAGGCTACCGTATTTATGTTTATTTTCACTGCTAGAACTTTCCCACTCATCTATAATCGTAGTGCGGTTTTCAATCTGTATTTTGGCATTGAGTAGAGCTCTGTAAGTCAACTGGTCCAGTTGTGATGACGATTTCAGTGGAGCCAATATTGCAGAGATGTTGCCAATATGGGGGCTTTTTAGACACTAATTTCGTCATGACGTCAGAACAATAACATTGAGGAGTCTTCTCCTTCTTGTTTTCGGAGGTGCGGTGACGAACGCTTGGGTTTGTTGACATACGTCGTACGCACGGCGTTCGGACCAAACTTAATTAGGCTATTAAGCTCATGCCTTAGATAAGGCATACCGGGTAGCAGCTCTTCTTTCGTGCTGTCCTTCCCTAAGGCAGACCGGGTAGGAAGGGTTAAGCGAGATTAGCCTTAGTTTACTTTTGTTGATTTTCGGCCAGATCGCCCGGATACGAGGTACGTCCTTCGGAGAGACAGCCCGGGCCCCGAGGATTAAACCTCAAACCCATAAGTTTAAGTCAGGTAGCAATTATACAAATATAATTACATCATAGTTTTGAGTTAGAAAACAGTAAAGAATTTACAACAAATACTGCCTCAAAAATAATAATACAGTAAACCCTCGCTCTTTCGGACTAATTGGGGGAGACCCCTGTCCGAAAGAGTCAAAAGTCCGAAAGGGCCGAGTCCGAACTCACACTTCAGCCATTCGGACTTGTCCGAATGTCTGAAATAATGCATCTATCTCCCTTATACATATATATAACTATGTCTTATTTGGTATTTTTTAAATCTATGAATCAATTCTAATACGATGGAATTGAAAACAATATTACCCTTCTAATACACAAATAATAAAATTAAAAAGAAAGTAAATAAAAATGTCTCCTTTGTCTTTCAGAAACATAAGTCCGTCTCGTATATGTTAGTATTTTATCGCTCGCTCGCCCCTAGCCACTCTCTCTCTATCTATTTATCTCTAATGCATATAACTAATTCCCTTATACATTAACATAACTATGTCTTATTTGGACTTTTTGTAATCTATAAATAATTTCTAATGCGATGGAATTGAAAACAATATTATCCTTCTAGCACACAAATAATAACATGAAAAAGAGTCAATATAAAAGTCTCCTTTGTCTTTTCAGAACCAATTAAGTCCGTCTCATAGTACAGTAGTTCGTGTTTATCGCTCACTTCCCCTTCTGCAACTCTCTTTCTATCTATCTTGTCTTTTCAAAACCAATTAAGTCCGTCTCATAATAGTTCGTGTTTATCGCTCACTTCCCCTTCTGCAACTCTTTTTCTATCTATCTTGTCTTTTCAGAACCAATAAGTCTGTCTCATAATAGTTCGTGTTTATCGCTCACTCCCCCTCTGTAACTCTCTCTTTCTATCTATCTATCTCTCTAATGCATCTACGTAACTCCCTTATACATAACTATGTCTTATTTGGACTTTTTGTAATCTTTGAATCATTTCTAATGCAATGGAATTGAAAAATATAATATATAATAAATATAAGGCCGAAACTCGGCTCTTCGGTCCGAATGCGAAATAATTTTTCTCAGCCTTTCAGACAAATCCGAAAGGCTGAAGCATGAGTCCGAAGTTAAATGTAGTCCGAAAATGTTGTCCGAAAAGGACGGAGGTATTTTCTCAGCCTTTCGGACAAATCCGAAAGGCTGAACCATGAGTTCGAATTGAAATGCTTGTCCGAAAGCCTTGGAATTCCGAAAGAGTGAAGTACGAAAGAGCGAGGGTTTACTGTACCTGTAATTATAATAATTTTAATTATTCATGACTTGAAACATTTATTATTTTATTTATTATTATTTGTTTAATCAGTACTATACAGCATTGAATTTGACACCATGTCTCGTACCCCGTTTCGATGTTTCGTAACCCCGGTTAAGAACCACGGCCCTATAGGTTATTTGTACTCAAAACGTCTATTTATAGAGTACCGATAACAATGTAATTTCTCATTAGTTTTTCATACAGTATTGGGCAGAGGTCAACACAACTTATAAATCTTATGGATGGAAAATCAACATACCATACAAAATTCCAAAATTACAAGCCAAATTGAGTCATTTTAGAGATATGTGCTCTACAATGTAATTCTGTTCACTTTTATAAACCACTTATAAATTCAAATAAAAAAATCGGACCATCAATGATGAAGAAATTTTAGTCCAATTATGTTTACAGTACAGTACATAGGTTGTTGTAATATATGATTTTTTTAAGAAGTTATTGATGGGTTACTAAAAGTCTACCCTTGCTTTATAATCTACCTTTCTGATTTAACTCACCTCTTGCCCTCCAATCACCCTTACTTTCGTTACATGTTTATAACAGCCACCAGGGTCCATATGTAACCGTTATTGACCAAGGTATGATCAAAGTGACCAATAGTGTCTGGAGATATGAAAACATTTAACCCAACAGGGCTCATTTGGTCTCTATGGAATCTGTGAATCATTTCTGATTTGACGACAGAGGCAGCCTAAAAACAACGTCGCCAGGAGTGCTGCCATTTAGGACGCGAGATTGAAACCACACTCTGTGGACGAATCAGTCTTTAAACTTTTTTGGACGAATCAGTCTTTAAACTTGTATGTATGTATTTGAAAGGAAGAATGGTCAATCAAGAAGTGAAAAAGTAAGTGAGGAACCGTGTGCTGCTCTCAACACTCTCGTATGGAAGTGAGACATGGACTGCAAGTGATGAGGACCTCTCCAAATTGAGAGCTATAGAGATGAGTTATTTCAGAATGGCAGCTGGTGTGAATAGGCTAGATGGACTGAGTAATAGAGAAGTGCAGGAGTCTTTTGGAATGGAAGAGCAAGCTTTGAACATCGAATGTGGAGTGGTTGAGTGGCTAAAGAGAAGTACTTTGAGGTGCTTCGGTCATAGTAAAACAATGGATGAAAACAGAATGTCAATAAAGATACCATACATGGAAGTCAGGTGAGTGGCACTGCTGGTAGTGGAAGACCATCTATGGTATGGGAGATGAAAGTGGAAAAAAATATATTGAAGAACAAATTCCACGTATCGGAAGGGGTATTGTGGCACGGGCAAAGGAAACATGTCTGCACAAAGTAGCCTGGAGGTGTTTCTGCCATGGCCATCCTTTAGCAGAAGCTTTCCAGGATGATGCAATGCATCGGAGATGAAAATGAATAAGACTCTCAATGGATTTATGGAAAGGAAAAGATAATGCATGAGCAGTTCTCAAGAAAATTTTGTATTGTAAAAGAAGCATATAAGGTGAATCGAGTGATGCAAAGTAATGTAAAGCTTTGGCAAATAGAAAGTAGAGATTTTATTAAAGGAGTAAATGATTACACTGCATGGAACAGAATCATACAGGACTGATCCTGGCTAGGGGCTAAGGTTATTTGACTCACTTTCATAGCCTCCCAAACCATCTCTCTCATGGCGGACATCAGAGGTGCAATAAATCAATATTGCATGTAATAACACTTAATCTGCATGATTGAGATAATTACTCTGGTTATAGACAACATTCATAATCAACCATTTCAACAGCACAGTACATTTTCCCTGTATTACTTTTCCTTCTAGGCGCTGGCGAGATCGCCCGATTGGGTGGCACTGCAAGAGGGGCTGTGGACGGTGGGGGCATTGGCCCGGGGATGCAAGCCTGTGGGCTGTTGATCCCCTCCCCCGCTGTCCTGTTAGAGACGGATCTCAGCTCACCCTGGCCCCTTCGGGGGCCGTGCATCTGTCACGGGTTCGGTCAACTAGACGAGGGCCTGCTCGGCCAGACAGTACAAAGGAGTACAAAGGAAATCAAGCAACAACAGGTCTAGTGACCCTTCTAGGTTGCTTGTCCTCCAAAACACTGAGGATCAAGTGACCAAACAGTGGTTTAGAGTGGGTAAGGGAACATTGGAAAGGGAACTACTGCCCTGCCACTAACGTGGCAGGACTAGGAAGTTAGTAGGGGACATATGGGTTAGTAACTGAGGGGAGGATAAAGTTATTCATTTACAAACGCAGTCAGTCGCGGGTTTGATGCGAGATATTTGTCTAGGCGGAATTTAAATGAATCAACGGTGCTGCAGTCTATAACGTCTCGGGGAAGCCCATTCCACAAGTTGACAACTCGATTGAAGAAGAAATTCTTAGATTCGTGCGAGTTAAAAGATTTACCAATAATTTTGCAACCGTTTCCCCGCGTGTAATTAGATTGGTCGATAGTGAAGTACTTACTACAGTTCATATTGTCGATGCCTTTGATGATTTTGAACACTTGAATTAAGTCGCCTCTTAATCTGCGCTGGGTTAAAGGAAATAGATTTAATTCTCTAAGACGCTCTTCGTATGGTTTGTTCTTTAGGCTAGGTATCATTTTGGTAACTCTACGTTGAACTCGTTCTAGCTTGTTTATATCTTTTTGGTAATAAGGGCACCAGGATTGAACGCAGTATTCCAGAAGAGGGCGGACTAAGGAATTGTAAAGGGTTAGGATAACTTCTTTGGATTTATGCTCAAATGACCTGCCTATAAAGCCAATTATTTTGTTTGCCTTCTTAACAACTTCTGAACATTGTTGACTCGGTTTTAGGTTACTCGATATTGTTACTCCCAGATCAGTTTCTCTGTTTACATTCTTAAGCTGAGTGCCATTCATCGAATAGTTTGCTTTCTCATTTAGGTATCCGACATGTAGTACTTTACATTTATCCGCATTGAAACTCATTTGCCAAATTTGGGCCCAACATGACAATTTATCTAGATTGTGTTGCATATCGTCAACTTGTTCTTTTGAGAGTACGCTATTTGCAATTTTTGTATCGTCAGCAAATTTTGAGATTGTGCAGGTGAGACCCTCATCTATGTCGTTGATGTAAATTAGAAAGAGAATTGGTCCTAGTACCGATCCCTGGGGTACCCCGCTACTTACATTGGTCCATTTAGATGCCTTACCGTTTATGACTACCCTTTGCTTTCTGTTGCTGAGCCAATTTTCTATCCATTTCAACACACCGTCTTGTATTCCATGCGCTTTTAGTTTTAGCAGTAAACGTTTGTGGGGAACTTTGTCAAAGGCCTTTTGAAAATCAAGGTATATAATATCTACAGCTTTACTCTCATCGTAGAGGTTGAGGATATCGTGGAAGAAGTCTAAGAGGTTTGTTAAACAGGAACGTTTTTTACGAAAGCCGTGTTGAGTATCTTTAAGTATGTTATTTTCCTCCAAGTGATTTACGAGTCTGTCTCGTATGACCGTTTCTAGCATTTTACATACAACTGAGGTTAAGCTAATTGGACGATAGTTACTGGGTAGGGATTTGCTGCCTTTTTTGAATATCGGTGTTACGTTGGCTAGCTTCCACTGATCAGGCATAGTTCCAGACTGCAAGGATTTATTGAATAGTAATGTCAGTGGTTTGGAGAGCTCATTCTTAGCTTCCTTTAGAACTCTAGGCGAGATTGTATCAGGTCCTGGCGTTTTATTTACCTTGAGTTTATCTAAACAATTCAATACTTCTCTCTCTGTAACGGTGATATTGCTTAGAACATCTGAATTATCAATCTGAATCGGCGATGGTGTAGGGATATCACTGAGGTCTTCTGTTGTAAAAACTGATGCAAAGAAGGTATTGAGGGCATTACTCATTTGTACTTCGTCTTTGGTGTATTCTCCTTTTTCATCGACTAACGGTCCAACAGTTGAAGTAACTACTTTTTTCTTTCTGATATAACTATAGAATTCTTTCGGGTTTGTTTTACTTTGATTCGCAATATGTAACTCTAAGGTCTTTTTACTTTGCTTAATTAACTTTTTGGCTTTGCGTCGTAGCTCTACAAATTTCACCCGTTCTTCGTCATTTTGTGAGGATTTTAATCTATCATTAGCAAATTTTTTAGCAAGCAGGCAGTTTGAAATATCTTTATTCCACCATTTGGGCTTATTATTATGGCCTGGACGCCGTATTTTCGATGGTATGCAGTCTGCACTGCTTTTAGGTAAGTGATTTCGAATAACTTCCAGGATGTATTTATGTCGTTATTGTTAATTAAAAAGCTCCAGTCAGTTTCTTTAAACATAGCTCTAAGTTTATGGAAGTTTGCTTTCTTGAAATTAGGGACTTTTTCGATGCTACTATTTGGTTCGTTACTAGTAAACTTTAAAGTGAAAGTTATCGTACGATGGTCGCTGTTACTGAATTCATCACCAACATTCAAATTCTCTATCAATTCTTCTTTTGTTGCAAGTACAATGTCAAGAACGTTATTACCACGGGTCGGCATTCGAACAAATTGATAAAGCGAACTCTCTTGCAAGTTCGTATACAAGTCATGTCCGGAGTGTGAAGTAAGAGTATCGCCCCACTTGGTCACAGGTAAATTAAAGTCGCCAAAAATTACGGTATCTTGTGAGTTACTTACATCTGCAATTTGTTCGTAAATTTCTCGGTCAGTTTGCACTGATTGAGCTGGAGGTCTGTATATTAACGCAAGTATTATTTTTGTACCTTTATTATTCTTTATTAGCACAAAAGATGTGTCGACGTTCACAATTTGAGGTTTTGACACGAGGGTCGGGTTAAGACTTTCTTTGATATAAAATAAAACGCCACCTCCATTTTTATTTATTCGGCTGTTCTCAAACATTACATAACCGGGAAGTGAATACTCTGCTAAAAAGTCTCTATCTTGTGTATTGAGCCAAGATTCTGTTATGCCAATCACATCATAATTTTCTGTAAACACTAGTTCCTCTAAATCTGAAAATTTATTGCGTATGCTACGAGCGTTTGCATAGAAAACCTTTAAAGTTGCGGTTTTAGAACTCGCAGATCGTTCTTTCATCGAATTTTTGGTTCTGGTCGGATCTACATTTACATTCATGGCTGTCCTCGGTCCTCGGTCGTTATCCCTGACGGTTTTGAATTTGGGTCGTGTTGGTGGAGCTTTATCCAAATTCGCGGTTCTTGACGTATTAGTATTTAATTCCTTTGTAGATTGCCGTCCTCGCTGTCTTCGGTCCTCCTTCCTGGTTGTCCTGTGCTGAGTCGATTTCTTCTCCGAAAATCCTTCACCGCATCGTTGAGAAGACGCCCAAAACGCGCTGCTCCCACCTGGTTCAGATGAACTCCATCATCCGAAAACAAATAGTCATCGTAGTAGAAATTGTCCCAGGTGTCGACGAATCCCACGTTCTCCTTCCTGCAGAGGTTTGCTAGACAACGATTTGTGCTGGTGGCTATGTTGTAAAATCGGCTCTCTACACCGAGCCGGGGGACGATTCCTGAGACGATGATCCTTGATGACTTCTCCTTAAACGACTTGATCAGCTGCTGGTACTTTAAAAGCAAATCTTCCGACCGGGTTCGCTGTATATCGTTGACAGTCTGGGGAACTACAACAACACAGTTACATTTAACATGCACTTCTGACCATACATACTACAGAGCCTTATCAAGGGCTAATGCTGTAACTTCCAACACCACCACTGGATTATCTATAAGGCTTTGGCAGAAAATACAAAATATGTTTCTGTAATATACGAGAAATGTTAACATACAGTACTGTACTCCCATCATCCAGCATTACTGCTTCATAATCATAAGCCAACTTAAATTAGTCATATATAATATTTATAATCACTAAAACAATACACTATACCATGTAGGCTAAGAAGCCTAGGTGAGAATGAGAGGAAAATATAAAAAATAAAACAGGGCAAACAATTAAAAGCAAAAATAAATGCTAGAATACTGTAGTACAGAAAAGTCGCAAGAATGTCCCCAGACACTAAGAACCTGCATAATGTCACTAGAAAAATATGGCACAGTATCTAGAATAATCTTTAGCAATTGAAAAATCTCTAAAATTCCTTAAAATTGTCAAAATCTCTATAACATCGTTAGAATTAATTATATCTTGATGTCACTAGATGGAAATAATTCGGTGGATCTAGCCGTAGCCGCTAAAATTGGCATCACTGTACAAGACCATGCATACCGGTTTAATAAATAAGGCCAGATTTCGAAGCTACTATAATTATTTCAATGTTCCGAGATCACATTGGTTTTGAAATTGATTTACCGTAAACAATTTCAGTTCCATTAGTTTTGAAAAAATTTGCATTAAAACATTATTTAGAGGGTTAATAATAAACAAAGCTTTCCTGCCTCAATAATTTTGTCCAAGCGAGAGTGAATGTTGTTGCTTTAACAACGATAACAAACTCGAACATTTAAAGTGTATATTCAGGTTTGGTGAAAGTTTTGGAGTTCCTACTAGTATACAGTAATTGAACATACTGTATATATAATTCTTTTGACGTAGGGATGTGGCGACCCCATCGCCAGTCACTTTTGTGGGGCAGATAGCCCCTGAAGGTTAACTTGGGACTGGGAATCCCAACTCCAGAACTTTCTCCCACTAAGGGATCAGCAATTTTTTCTTGCTGATCCTCCCTACCCCTCTTAACCTATAAATGGCAAAGCTATGGTAGTTCAAACCCTCCTGCCAAGCGAAGGTATTTTGGTTCATTCCCGACGAAAATTGTCATTTTACCATAAATATCGCTATTACTTATTCATATGCACCTATTTTACATTTAATATGAAGATATTAACATGTAACAGCAATAAAACAAGTGGGATTAGTATTTAGGGGATGAAAAAGACGCATAATTGCCGACCGATCGTATTAGGAGGGGAGAGCCGGCGCGACGTATACCCTCTCTCTCTCACTTCCCGATCTATTTATATTGCTAGGATCTCTAACTGCCTCACCTGTGACCCGATGAAGCACTTGCAAATGGCGAATCTGCACCACACCAGCCTTAACCGTGCTACAATAAGACAGTAGCAAGAAATCACCGAAACTGATACAGAGGTTAACTGCGCCACCGAATGGCGATGGGCTGGTCTATCAGAGTGAGACCTGAGCGATCTCTGCATACCCATAGCTTACTCTGACTGTTCCTTTTACTTATATATTTTCAAAATCTCAAGTGACGGCGTCTCTTCCGTGGATTGACCTCCCAATCTACCAAGATTGGAAGCTAAAGCGTCACATTATTCCTTTGCCCCTCAACTTTCTCTTCATAATTGCTGAGGGGCACAGGGCCCTGGGTGGGGCTTTGGTTTCCCGGTCGTTTACGCACCCTCTCAGCTCCCCGCCATGGAGTGGCTTCGGTCACCCAGGCTTTATTGTGGTCGGCAGGGAGGGTTCTGTGGGGGCGCTCGTTTATGGCCTTGGCCTTACTCGGGGCCTTGGGGCTGTTCGGCCAGGCAGCTTGGGGAACAACAACAACAACAACAACAACTGCGCCACCGAAGTGGCGGGCGGTGGGGTCGCTGCATCTCTACGCCAGAGAGAAAGGTCGAATTGTGCCAGTGTGCTGTGAGAGTAAGACACTACGGAACCATGGAGCACATCATTATGGCACAATTGCCTTCACCACTTTCAGGAAAAATTATAAAAATAAGAATGATGAAAATGGTAAAGTCAGAACTGGCTATGGGAAGTAAAGGACACCAACCCTCACTCTGAGAAATCCAGTCCACCATAGCAAAAACCTTTATAATTAAAAAAAGGACTAGAGTAATCAAGCTAGTATTTCTACTATTTGGTGATGGGCTGGTCTATCAGAGTGAGAACTGAGCGATCTCTGCCATACCCATAGCTTATTCTGACTGTTCCTTTTACTTATATATTTTCTGATCTCAAGTGACGGCGTCTCTACCTTGGATTGACCTCCCATTCTACCAAGATTGGAAGCCAAAGCGTCACATTTTTCCTTTGCCCTTCAACTTTCTCTTCATAATTGCTGAGGGGCACAGGGCCTTGGGTGGGGCTTTGGTTTCCCGGGCTTTTCCGCACCCTCCTCAGCTCCCCGCCATGGAGTGGCTTCGGTCACCCAGGCTTTATTGTGGTAGGCAGGGAGGGTTCTGTGGGGGCACTCAGTTATGGCCTTGGCCTTGCTCGGGGCCTTGGGGCTGTTCGGCCAGGCAGCTTGGGGAACAACAACAACAACAACAACAACAACTATATGGGAAGAGTCAGCCAGGGAATAGGTGTGCAAAGTTACAACCTATTTACACTATCCCTTTTTGAGTTACAGAGGTTAGCATTTAAGATTTCTGGCCTACTTATAATGAATAGACTATACTATCCTAAATAAAATCTAGCATTCTCTATTGATACATGTAAGTTACACACTGGGTCCATGTAGTGTGACGGACCACGAGCTAAGCGTATATAGTAGCAGAAATTACCGGTAACTTACAACAGTTTTTTATCCATGTGATCATCCCATCTCCTTTTACACAAATTCATGGAAAAAGACGTGCCCCATGGTTCCCTAGTGTCTTACTTGTGCCAGCCCACTGGCACAAGTCGGCCTTTCTCTCTCTGGCGTAAGGATGCGGCGACCCCACCGCCTGCCACTTTGGTGGTGCAATAAGCTGGACCACTGGTTCCTATCTTCAGAAAATTCCTGTGCTTGGTAAGCTTCCAGCCAGGGCCCCACTCGGGTAAATAAAATTGCAAAACAGTGGTGGAACTGGCATCCGGGTGAGGGTCTGCTCCTTCAGTACTAAGGGTCATAAATCACTTAGTGGAAATGACATTGTAGAGTGGGTCAGTGAAGGCATGCCTGGCAGCCTGGAGGCAGTTTCTGCCATGGCCATCCCTTTTGGGGCGCTTCCTCTGGAATTTAAGCGTCAGATTGATGATGATGATGATAAAAGGCATAAAATTACAAATATCTTTTAACCAATCAGATTCTTGTTATTGTTGTTTTCTCCTACATGTCATAATCTTGAAAGAGGACTGTTTATTACTAAATCACTCCTAAATTATTATTATTGTAAATAATATCTACACAACTTTTACATACAAAATTGGTTTTAGTAAGCACCAGGATAAACAAAAAAATAACCTTAACAAATTCTAAAGTTTATGAAATACTGTATACATATTTCAATATATAAAATTGTAATAGCCTCAAATACATGGTAAGCAGTATATAACGGTACCGTAGTACAGCACAAGAGAACAAAAATATACCTGTAGATGTTTTTTCTTCTTCACATATACTGTGTACTGGCTATAACAAGGATGTAAATTTTGGCTATGGTACAAAACTTGTTTGCTTGCACCTAATAATGAACAACTATTAGGATCCCTAAACAAAGCACTCTACAGTGGTGCACCGAACTTCGCGGCTAATTGGTGCCGAAAAAAACGCGCCAAGATTTATTTCGCCAAGATCCTTATGGGATAAATGGTAATTGGTATTCGTCCAAACAGTCACCCCTAAAGTACCAATTTCCCTTAAATACTTCCAATAAATACATATTATGAGGAGAATACTTATACAGTAAATACATAATATGAGGAGATTACTTACCACACAGACTTTATTTGAAATAATTGTCATATTAGCATAGGCCTAGCCTAACTTTACATCTTCATATTTACGCCGCTTTCGTCCGACACAGTACGCATGCCCGACTGGTCTTTGCTCTCTGTTTTAATGGTCCCAGGCATTCAATTCCTTTATCATTATCACCAGGCCCACCGTCCCTATCACTGAATGCACTATAGAGGCCATAATAAATGCGAGAGATACGAGGTTCGAGCACAAATAAGCTTGTAAAGGCGGGTAGACTCTGAGAGGCTGGCTTGTGTTGACGGCATTAAAAATGGCGGCGCCGGGGCAGCAACTTGCGCAAGTGACGCTCCGAATCCAGATGTCGGATTTATTTAAATTTCGCCTCCAAACAGCAAACACCTCGATAATGGCAGATTCTTGGAGTTCAGTTCACTTGTTTGTTTGTGTTTTCTAGTTAGAAGTCGAGTCTTTCATTATGTTTGCTCTCTTTTTCAGGTTTCGACTTTTTTTGCGCCAAGATCGAATATTTTTGCGCTAACATGGAATTTGGGAATATTTGGGGTATGGTGCCAAATTTGATTTCGCCAACTTAGATGGCGCCAAGTTCAGTGCTCCACTGTATACAAAAGCATTACCAGATTGTGTGAAATCTTAAATCTACAGTGTTGTATCACCTGGCAGAGTAAAATTTTAATGAGTCAATATATAATACAGTATAATTAATATTCATACAAGATGAACTTTGCAGAATAAAGCTGGTAACTATATTATATTGATGCAGTTTTTACCGCCATGCACTCCCTGCTCTTGGTCAAGGGTGGGTGCCCTGATGTTTTAGGGATTTATGTGGACAGTTGCCACAGATTGCTAGACCGCGCCGTCTACCAACAGCACTGTCGTCAGCTAATAACACACACTGGCTGGCCCGAGCCTCAAAACGTCTATCTCTCGGTTTGCAGGCGAGTGCTCTACCAACTGCACTATGGCCTGTGGCCGTATAACTATACTGTACTATAATATAATGTACTGATTAATTTAGATTAAAGTAAGATAACCCTCTCAGACTTCAGAATACAGAATACTAGCTGTAAAATACTGTAAAAATAAAATAAATAATATTGAAAGGCTGAACTTCCTCTAAGTCTAAGCATATAAAATTATTGAAAACAACTGGAAGGAAAGAATCTCCATCCTGACCTAAAATAATAATTTACTTGAAATATCTGAGTATAGTCAAAGTTGCTTCCTATGAATTAGATAACAAAAATGTGAACATAATATCCAGACCTGGATACACTAGGAGCGTTCAATGATATCATTATAATTCCATCAACCTCTTCTTCTTTGGGGGAGGGGGGCCCCTTACAGCAGTTCTATGGGCAGTGCCACTTAACCCCTTTAGCACGATGACATGATTTTCATCTTGTTATGGTTAGTCAATATTATATATAGTTTATCATCTGCATATAGGATTCAAAGGGGTAAATACGATCCCCATAAAAGGTAAAAGAAGGTGTCGTTGTGATAAAGGAATTAAGGGACCACTTTACATCCATGATAACATGGCTCTGTCTTTGTGTGCCCCATGATAGAACTCCAGGGGACAAAGTCCCTGCTCTCAAGGACTCAATGGGTGCCTGGAGTTGCCAGTAAACATAAGAGTGGTATTTTTCACGACCAAATGCCTTCCTGGTCAACCCATTCTAGTCGCTCTCTAGTGCATTCTACCTCAGAGTAAAGATGAGGCTATCTATCTTCCATAGGGATATGGCAGGGTTTGCTATGACCATCTATGATGAACATTATATTGATAATCTGAACTTTTACCTCTCTATGTTATCACATTACCATATAAATAATATTGTTATTGTAAAAATTACCTTTTCTAAAAGTTCCTATATCACTATCATTATAATTATCATTATTGTATAAACTGTGTAAGCATCAGAGTCCCAGTAGCTGAGTCAATTGGGCCTTAGTGTCATCGGGAGAAACCACTTTATGGCCGATGGTGCGAGAATCTTCATAAATCTCGTGATCGTTGCCGCCCTTGTCTGTCTTGTCGCCAAAGAAGTGAATGGTCTGTGGCAAATATAAATAGTAAGTCACATATCCTTCTAGACAGGATATAAGTTATATATAATGCCAGTCACAATGTTTATACATGTTGAGCCCTCAAACTGATTAAAAAGAGACTACAAAATGTATTTCTTTTTAATTACTGTATATTAGTTTAACCAGACCACTGAGTTCCACAAAAGAACTCCCGAAGGATTTGATCAAGATGGACAACTAATCAAGTCAAGATAGATAGGGAAGGGCAGAAGGCGAACAAAAATCTAGGAAGGTGAAGACACGCAGACATTTCTCGCCATTTCGTCAGTTCAGCCGGACCACATGAGCTCTTATAGGGCAGGGCCGAAGGATGAGGCAAGAACTGCTACACTGCAGCCCCAACCAAGAAGTGATCAAGGGCGAAGAATGAAATAACAGGACTAAGGAATAAAACAATCACAGCGAGATGCAAAAAATACATTACCGAATGGAATCAAGTCAGCTCGGCTACATCAGCAACCGAAGAGACAAATCAGGTCAGGAGTCTACTACCTAGCCAGTCCAGGGAGACGTGAGATACAGGCTGCCCGAGGACAACCGAATGGTACAGAATAAAAATAGAAGGGGAAAAACATAGAAAGAGAAATGGAAAAACTACTCAAAATTAGTCAAGCCGACGACGAAAGCTCGAGGGGAGAGAGAAAGGGAAATTACCACAACCATCACATCAAGCCCCAGGCGCCGGCCCCGAAGCCCCCCAACCGCGTCAAGGAGAGTAGTACCAGGGGGGGGGACTACAAAATGTAAATAGCTGGTAAAGAGTTAATAACATTAATGGCTCGACTGAACAGTAAAACACAACAGCTTAAAAATAATTAGTGAGGCAACCATGACCTTTAATTATGTGTTGAGATTCAATCTACCACTTGATGAAAGCCAAACTATGAGCCTTTCACAAAATAAGTGAAAATGTGATGGAGGCATGCCTAAATTAATACTTAAAAGCAATATAGATATTGTCATTCATTAGCTGTACTGAGTGTACAAACGTCTGTAGCTCTTAATTATAAGTACACTTAAATTTAAGGAAGATGTGGAAGCATGGTATGAAAAGGTTTATGAAAAGGAGAGGCTTAGACATTAAGTTGAATGAGACAGTGGTGGGGAGAGTGATGGATCAAATAGTCATGGCCACTGTTTGACACTCCTTAATTAACCACCCAAACCATTGCTCCCTCCCAATTAGATGAATTAGTTAAGTAAAAGGTGGCCAAATTAAAGTGAGGTAAAAGTATGAATTTCCTGACAGCTACCGGTATTGTACTGATCGGACAATTTCCCATAGGGCCAAGAGTGTCATTTTGCATTTTTGAGTTTCAAGCCTACTTTTACCGTATCTACTAAACGCAAAGTGAGAGGCACCAATGTATATATCCCTGTGGTGAAGGGCAAAATAACTGATTAAGCAATCTTATAAAGTACAATGCTAACTCCTACCAAGATTTAAAAAAAAATCCCTTGTTTCGTATAGAATATGCAAATAGAAAGGCAAGTTCTTAGTGTATTTTTATGAAATTAAGATGGTAAAATCTATAACACAGACTTATTTGAAGGCTATAATACTGTACAGTATATTTCATGATTAATACATAATTATTATTAATTAAATTTTGTATTATATATGACCTGGCAGGGCCTCGAACCCAGGTCAGCAGTGTAGCAGTTCAGCAACAAAACAACTACCTGTATACCACCGAGGAGCTTAAAAGTGATAGCTTCACTTCGGACCCATATCTAATCCACTACTACCCGCTCCAACTCATGGTCACATAGCTTGGCGCCCCACTCGCAAACACTAGCAGCAAAGTACTAGATAAAATACTATTAGTTAAGCATAGTAGTTAAGCATTAATCAAGCACAAATATTCATAAATATTAACCCTCCTCGCCCGGCTGGACTCAATAGCTCCATATCGAGTTTTCCCCGCGTGCGTCGCATGGCTGGACTCGATAGCTCCCTCGCATTATTTTATGGCTTAAAACCACTTAAAATCGCACTAGAGAAAGTTTTGTCATCTTAGCGGATGGTTTGTATAACCAACAAGAACAAAAACACATAGCCAGTTAGTCAGCTGACTATTGCTTGCTTGCAGACCTAACGAAAGCTTGAATTGATTTTCCTTAGTCCCAAACGATGCATGAAAGCAGTCGAAAGTGACTTAGAAATGGCTACAATGGTGAAATATATCAGTAATCAATAATTTATAATCATTATAAATACATAATGCATAATCCTTTATCAATAATCAATTGTTGAACGAATGTAAATAAACCGTAGCCATGGCCACTGATACTGCATCGCCGCATTCGAACAGTTCTCAGTAGCAAGCCAAAACACTCAGTTTTATTTTCCACTTCACACAATAACCGCTTAATGTACAGTGTTCTAGTCTTCACCAATTGCAAGATAACCCCGAGTACTGCCTCTGGTAACAAAATATGACTTACGTTAGGCCATTTATTTGCAGAGATATGTGTATCCGTAAATGACGAAATTTGAGAATTCACACGGATCTAGGCTCGCGGCGGCCATAACTGACTTACCAATTTTCACAATAAAAACTGAAAAAATTGGTCTACAGAGTTCTAGTCTTCACCCATCGCAAGATAACAATGAGTACTGCCTCTGGATATATACAGTATATACCCTAGGCAAGGCAATTTTTTTGCGCATTTATAAGCGCGCCAAAATCCTGAGAATTCGATGATTCACCCGGATCCAGTGCTGGCGGGAAGGTTTACATGGCAGTTCGGCGAGGGTTGTTGTTGTTGTTGTTGTTGTTCCCCAAGCTGCCTGGCCGAACAGCCCCAAGGCCCCGAGCAAGGCCAAGGCCATAACCGAGCGCCCCCACAGAACCCTCCCCGCCGACCACAATAAAGCCTGGGTGACCGAAGCCACTCCATGGCGGGGAGCTTGAGGAGGGTGCGGAAACGCCCGGGAAACCAAAGCCCCACCCAGGGCCCTGTGCCCCTCAGCAATTATGAAGAGAAAGTTGAGGGGCAAGGGAAAAATGTGACGCTTTGGCTTCCAATCTTGGTAGATTGGGAGGTCAATCCACGTTAGACGCCGTCACTTGAGATCTAGAAAATATATAAGTAAAAGGAACAGTCAGAGTAAGCTATGGGTATGGCAGAGATTGCTCAGTTCTCACTCTGATAGACCAGCCCATCACCACATGACTAGAACCCAATCCTCTCAGCATCAGCTAGGAAAGGCCCTAGAAAGCCGCCTTTGGCGCGGGGGATAGCTCCCCTATTTCAACCCTTTTCGGGGTTGTGCACCCGCCCAAAGGTACTAGTGCCCAAAGATTTAATACACGCAAATGGTGATTGGCCGGTTAAACAGTCAGCATGCTGTTTGTATCTTTTCCGAGCCGATTTTGAGTCATTCAAGTTAATGTTTTGGAATTATTATGATTTTCAATTTGAATAGGCAAATTAATGTCAATGAATTACATCAGCATAAAATAACAGGAGTTTATGAGGGGATATGGAATTAGAAAACATTCTGGAAAAATTATGAGAAAGTTTTTCTGTTTATCGTAATTTTTATGCAGTTTTGCTGAGGTACAGCATGGTGGACAGAAGAGGTAAGAATAGCTGTGGAAGAAAAGAAGAAAGCATATAGAGAGTGGTTGGGTAGTAGAGGGAATGAAGATTTCGAGAGACAGAAACGAGCGAGGTACGTGGAGAGTAAGAGAGTAGTGAAGGAAAGTAAGAGAAGAGTAGATAAGGAATTTGGAAGGAATCTGAGTGTAAAATGGAGGGAGAGTAAGAAACTGTTCTGGAAAGAAGTCAAGAAAGTTAGGGAAGGTAGCAAGGGAAACAGTAAGGGTGTGAAAGATAAGAATGGGAGAATGCTAGCCAAGAAGCAAGAGAGTCGAAAGATGGAGGGAGTACTTCAGTGAGTTGCTAAATGTAAGGAATGAAGAGCCAGCAAACATAGCTGGATATGGTATGGGAGGGAGAAGAGAAGTAGTGGAGGAGGAGGTGGGGATCAGGAGGTCAGAAGTGTGGGAAGCCATGAAAAGAGTGAAGTTGGGGAAAGCACCAGGAACAGATGGAGTGTGTGGGGAAATATTGAGTTATGGTGGTGAGATAGTGATAGAATGGGTATGGAAAATGTGCAAACTAGCATGGGAGAAGGGAGTGCACCCGATGACTGGAAGACTGGCATAATAGTCCCCCTATATAAGGGCAAAGGGGAAAGAGGAGTGTGGTAACCACCGAGGAATATGTCTTCTAAGCGTAGTAGGTATACAGTAGGGTAGTGATAGTGAGAGTGAGAACGGAGAAATGGATAGGCGACGAGCAGGGAGGTTTTAGGAAGGGAAGAGGATGTGTAGATCAGATTTTTACCCTGAATTGTGTTGTGGAGAAGTATCTGGAGAAGAAACAAAAGGTGTATGTTGCCTTTATGGACTTGGAGAAGGCCTATGACAGAGTGGATAGAGAAGGTTTGTGGAAAGTACTTAGAATATACGGAGTAGAGGGCAAGTTGCTGAAAGCAGTGAAGAGCATGTATGAGGGTGCAAAGGTGGCAGTACGTGTGGAGAGTGAGCAGAGCGAGTTCTTTGACCTGAATGTTGGTTTGAAACAGGGGTGTGTGATGTCCCCGTGGTTGTTTACTGTATATATGGATGGAGTCATGAAAGAAATACTATCAAGAGCAGTGGATGTGGTGTATCGCTGAAAAGGGAGGGAATTGAGTGGAAGCTACCTATACTGCTGTTTGCGGATGATACAGTTCTGATGAGTGATAATGAATGGGAGTTGCAGGGTCTGGTAAATGAGTTTGGAACAGTGTGCGAAAAACGGAATATGAAGGTAAATGCGGGGAAGAGCAAGGTTATGGTCTTCGAAAGGGGTGAAGTCACAGAGTGTGAGGTGAAGCTGAACGGTCAGGCTATGGAGATCGTCAACTCTTTTAAGTATCTGGGCAGTGTGTTGAGTAAAGATGGGACTATAGATGAAGAAGTGCGGGAGAGGGTACAACAGGGGAAGAGGGTTGTAGGAACGCTAAAAGCAGTAACAAGAAATAGGGTGGTCAGTATGGAAGTGAAGAAGTCCTTGCATGACTGTGTGGTAATCCCGACACTGACTTACGGAAGCGAAGCATGGACGTTGGTTGAGAGACTCAGACCAAGAGTGAAAGCAGTGGAAATGAATTACTTAAGGAGTGCGTGCGGAGTTACATGGAGGGATAGACAGACTAATGAGGAAGTAAGAAGGAGGTGTGGTGTGGAGGTAGATGTGCTGGAAAGTGTGAAAAGGAACAATTTGAGATGGTTCGGCCATATGGAACGTATGGAAAGCGAGAGAATGACTAAGAGGGTGTACGAGAGCGAGGTGGAGGGACAGAGAGGGAGAGGTAGACCGAATGAGAGGTGGAAGTACATGAGCGAAGACGGTGCTGGTTGGGGGGAGGGGCGTCAACTGACTGGGGACAGAGGTGCATGGGGGCGGTTCGTTCGTGGCCACCCCTTCGGGGATCACGGCATCAGGTAATAGATAGATAGATAGCTGACATACCAGTACTTCACATAATTTCAGAGATTACACACTTATTAACTGTACTCTATGGTACTTATATATTATACCGGTACTGATATTTAGCAATCTGTCATTTTATATTAAATGAATAGTATATTTAATTTTCAATTTACAAAAATAGTAGTCAAGCATGTAATACTGTACTTGCACTTACACTAGTTGTATTTGCGGGAGTGAGCATGCTCGTTAATTCCCGCCTCGTAAGATATGTTTGTCATACTGTGCTTTGAAACTATGCACTGATGGTGCAGCCACTACTTCGGCTGGCAATTTGTTCCACCCACTAATCGAGTTGGTAGGAAATCTTTTACTTTTCAGATCAGATTTACTATTAGGCACTTTCAGTTTGTAGCTGTGACCTCTTGTTCTCTCACCTCCATCCCTCTCTATGAAGTTTTCTTGGTCGATTTTGTCAATACCTCTAACACATTTGTATATCTGAATTTGCTGTCCTCGTTTCCTTCTCTGTTCCAGTGTAGGTAGATTCAATCTCTCGAGCCTCTCTTGGTACTCCAAATTTTCCAAACCTGGGATCATCCTCGTAGCTGTTCTCTGTACCCTCTCAATTTTGTGGATATGTTTCTTCATGTGAGGGGACCACACTACAGATGCATATTCCATCCTGGGTCTTATTATTGCCGTTATTATTTGTTTCCTGGTGTTTTCATTAAGATAATTGAAAGACATCCTGATATTTGCCAATAGTGCTAGTGATTCTCTCACTATCTTATTTACGTGGCTTTCTGGAGACATGTTATCCTTAAATTCTATCCCCAAGTCTTTTTCTTTTTCTGCTTTGGGAATCACTTAGTTTCCTAGTTTATAATCTTTTCTAGGTCTGTACTTGCTTTTACCCATTTCTAGAGTCTTACATTTCCCTGCATTGAACTCCATATTCCATTTGATGCTCCATTCATGGATCTTTTGCAAATCTGCTTGGAGCTCAAGGCAATCCTCCTGGGTTCTGATCGTTTTAAGCAGCTTAGCATCGTCCGCAAACATGCTCATGTAGCTTGTTAGTCCCTCAGGTAAGTCATTTACAAATATTAGAAACATGATTGGGGCTAGGACAGATCTTTGTGGTACTCCACTCGTAATTTGAGTCCAGTTTGACGATTTCCCCCTTACTGTTGTTCTCATCTGTCTTCCGCTAAGGTAGCTCTCCATCCATTTCAGCAGTTTGTCTCCTACTTTTCCCTCATGTTTTAATTTCCACAGCAATCTCTAATGTGGAACTTTGTCAAATGCCTTTTTAAAGTCTAGGTAGGCACAGTCTACCCATCCTTCCCTCTGGTCCACTGTGTCTATTACTCTAGAGTAAAAACTCAACAAGTTGCTTACACATGATCTGCCTCCTCTGAATCCAAATTGTCGGTCAGTAATTAATCTTTTGGATTCCAGGTAGTTCACCCATTTGTCCCTTATTAATCCTTCCAGAATCTTCATGAGGATGCTCAATAGTGATACAGGTCTATAGTTCAGTGGTTTATCTCTGCTTCCTCCCTTAAATATAGGAATAATGTTTGCTCTTTTCCATTCTGTAGGTACTATCCCTGTGTCCAATGATTTGGTCATTATATCATATAATGGTATACTCAGTTCCTTGGCATTTTCTTTAATAATCCAGCCTGATACTCCGTCCGGTCCGGCGGCTTTATTTGGATCCAACTTACTCATTATGTCTATGAGCTCTGCTCTGTTAAATGTGACTTCCGGCATTTCCTCTGTACCTATCTCATTGGTTTCTGGTGCAATGAATTCTCCTTCTTTTGTAAATACTGATGCAAAATTTCTATTTAGTTCTTCCGCAATTTCTGTATCCTCTTCTATGATTCTGTTTCCACTTTTAATCTTTACGATTGTGGCTTTTATCTTCCTTTTGCCGTTTACAAACTTGAAAAACATTTTTGGATTCTTTTCATAGTTCTCCACTATCCCTTTCTCATGGTTTACCTCTGACCTCCTCCTCATTTCTGTGTATTTGTTTCTCTCCTCTTTATAATTTTGCCTGTTATCTTCCGAATCCCAGTTTCTCATCTTTTTCCAGGCTTTGTTTTTTGCTTCCTGTGCTTGCCTACATTCGCGGTTAAACCATTCTTTGCGATTTCCTTTTTTTCTGTTATTAACCCTTATTTAGCGGGGTCGGACTTAAGTCCGATACGAGAAAATTGGACTAAATGGCGGGGTCGGACTTAAGTCCGTGGGCGTATTCCCGCCTAATTTAGGTGGAAAGCGAAACTTGGTGGTCAGGCGGTGTACTACAAGGGCCCACCCACACATCCCCACTGCGTGACCGTGACTAAGTGACCCTCAAGCAGCCATAATGGAAGGTCAAGATTTGCCCGTGTTCGATTCGGTGGCCGCCATCCCTAGTGCGTCGCGCCACCCTACTAACTACGCCCGGCTTACCACCCAGGAACTAGATATCATGCTGAACTCTTCAGAACTTTCTAATAAGCTGTTGGATGAAACCGTCGAAGGTCTGGGTGAGAGGTTTGGTAGTGTGGATGACTCGGAAGACGAAAATAACCCGATCATAGGCTTTCACCCCAAGCATAATTTGCGTGGGGTGGATGTTGTGGTTGATATTGGACAGACCCTTGAGCAAATTGGAGACGTTCCTGACGAAGAACATACTGGTGTGGGTGTTGGTAAGTACAATTTATATTTTATAATTGCTTGAAAATGTGATTGCAAGCATTTTATCACCTTACGAGCGGCTGGTGGAGTATATTTCACTGTGCCGCCCAGCGGGGTATTTTTTTTACCCTAAATGGGGTTGTTTCGTGCTCTTTTTCATGCATAAACAAGACCCAGAGCGTAATACAAGTATGTATCCCTGAAAGTGCGTAAATCGAGCTTTCCAAAGACACCCGAACCATCCTTCTATGATCGTTGGTTGTCTTTCAACGATCGTACAACACGAGTGCAAAAACCCTAAAATACGGTAATTTCCTTATATAATTCCCTGTGTGGCGAGCGGTCTTGAGGTAATTTATGCTCCTAATCACCGCTCCGCTCTCTCTCAGAGCACATTACGTCCTCAAAATTGCACTCTACAAGAAATTTCCTTTGCATTTTATAGCGTATTATTTGCAGGCGTTCGGTAAATTTCTTACGGTAATACAAACAACGAAAGATTGAATATTTGTGCTTGGCATTATATGATTGTGGAGAACAGATGTAGGCCTACCGTATATATTATGTTTTCATATATATGATACATATGTAACATTTTTATAATATCACGACTCTCTCTCTCTCTCTCTGTCTCACTCTCTTTTTTTGTACTCCTTTGTACTCTCTTTGTCTGATGTAGGCCAGGGCACGCCCCTAACTAATCTCTTCCCTCCCAGGGGAAATCACACCTAGCAGATGTTTTTGACCTCCCCTCTCTCTCTGTCTGTCTCTTCCTCTCTGGGTCTACCTATACTGCATGTGACATTGAAATTGCTTGAGAGTTTGATTGCAAGCATTTTATAGCGTATTATTTGCAGGCGTTCGGTAAATTTCTCACGATAACCAGGGTGTATGGTACGTTTCTCACGATAATACAAGCAACAACGAAGCTTGGCGAAGATTGTGGTCTACAATATACCTTTTTATAATTGCATGTGACCTTGTAATTGCTTGAAAGTTTGATTGCAAGCATTTTATAGCGTATTATTTTCAGGCGTTCAATAAATTTGATAAATATATCAAAATAAGTCCTGTGGGACTATGAAATAGCTATTATTGGACAAGGAAAATATTTTTTTCATCCCTCCACTGGAACATCAACAACAATGTCAACAACGTATCGCCGTCGGCAATCGTAAGATTGAGTCTTAAAGATTCCAGGACGAGCTCAATAGAAAATGAATGAATGAAATGAATGAGTGTGCAGTACTGCCAATACGTATAGCGACTTCCGCTAGATCTAGAGACCTTTACTTCGATCTAGCAGCAATGACTTACACTAGCGGTTTTGTTTTGAAATTTCAGAACAATTTCGAAGTGATATTATATGGATTTTGCCAATTCATATTTCTAGTGGTATTTATCATATCTAACAATATATGCTAGCGGATTTAACTTCAATTGGTAACCCTCCCGCTCGAGTCGGCTCCACCATATATATACTTATATATTTTCTAGATCTCGAGTGACGGCGTCTCTTCCGTGGATTGACCTCCCAATCTACCAAGATTGGAAGCCAAAGCGTCACATTTTTCCCTTGCCCCTCAACTTTCTTTTCATAATTGCTGAGGGGCACAGGGCCCTGGGTGGAGCTTTGGTTTCCCGGGCGTTTCCGCACCCTCCTCAGCTCCCCGCCATGGAGTGGCTTCGGTCACCCAGGCTTTATTGTGGTCGGCAGGGAGGGTTCTGTGGGGGCGCTCGGTTGTGGCCTTGGCCGTGCTCGGGGCCTTGGGGCTGTTCGGCCAGGCAGCTTGGGGAACAACAACAACACCAAGTTGCTCTCTCACTGTGGCATTGCACATCTAGCACACCATTCTCATTTCAGTAAGCTATAGTTTATGGTGCCAACAACTCTACTTCCTTCCAATTCTGACTATTACAACAGAGCTAGCACCACCTGTGCTGATCATATCACCCAGACAGCATAATTCTTTAACACACTCCAGCATATATCATAGGAAAAATCAGCCAGATCACTCAATCTGCCTCTCATACCACTACATTCCTGCTCCACACACACCACACTGGATAAAGTTACTAGTACCCACTTGGTTCTTGTATATAACATATGGTCACACTCAACTCTTTACTACAGTACAGTATCACTAGTATCAACGGGGCTGTTCAGCCAGGCAGCCTAGGGTACTACTACTACTACTACAGTATCACCATCCACTCCACATTATTACTTTTTTTTTAACCAAATTAACTCTTAAATCTGTAGTCTCTATCTCCCCTCCATTTCCTATATATCTGTACACTCTAAAAAAATCCTTCATATTATCTGCAGACTGCAATCAACACCATATTGTCAGCATGTAACTCCCAAGTCAACCCCATCCTAAAATTTCTTGATTGTGCTTCACGCATCTTTATGAAGAGTAGAGGACTCAGCACTGACTCCTGACGGACCCAATCTTCTTAGTGAACTCTTCATTATCATCATCATTCACTCAAACACTTTCTTGAACTGTTAAACATTGTCATAATCACCTTGATGAGCTACTCTTTCAATCCTAGCTTCCTCACTGCCCACTGTATCATCTTGTTAGGTACCGTATATAATACTTTCTCTGGAATTGCAAACGCATAGTACAATTTCCTTATTTTTTTTCCTAAGATTTAATTTTTAATTTTTATGTAGCCTTACTAAAAAAAAGTGTTGGTAGTGCCTGTCAGGCATAAATATAAACATAATCTTTTCAAAGTACACTTTCTTCCTTGAAACAATAACACTTTGTGATGTAGTTACACCTATATTCATAAGTTGGTCAACAACCTTGATTAGATGAGAAATTGTGTAAAATACAGAACACACATTAATCCGACAATTCTATGGGCAAAACTATAATGCAATAGTTAAGGGTGATTGGAGACAATGCAAGCTTGCCATGATTGAGCAACTCATCCCACTGTCTTCACAAATTTTCTATTTTGGTAGTTGGGAAACTATTGAATGTGTTCCTGTCAGAGACCTTGTAAACTTATACTGTACAGCAAAACATTTTCAATAAACACTCCTGTTCATATGATATTTCTCTTACTGTATTTGTTAATGTTATTAGACTAATTCAGGTTAGATTACCAGGCACTTTGGGTGATAAGATTAGGTAGGGGTAACTTTAGGTAAAGTTAAGCTAGAAGTTAGAATGTTAGTTAAAGCATGTTATCCACTAACCATACCTACCACTTAGGGTAACACAGAGGTATATCCTCTAAACATATTTTGTAGCTACTTGCAAACTGTACACAATAGGCACGTTCTCAAATGCAGGCACTGTTCAAGTAATGAGATAAATAGCTTAAAATGAGGCATAGGTCCTTTTTGATGCCATCCAAAAGCTTATATTTACAAAACAATACCATTCAAGACCAACTGGTATAGGTAGCGCCAGCAAACTTGGCAATAATCTTGAACCATTAACTTCTTATAACTCAAAATGAATGAAAGCAATCGGGCTGACGTTTCTATCATTTGGGAAGAGTCCACCAGGAAATAGGTGTGGATATTTACAGCCAGTTTGCTCTAGGCTTTTTTGAGTTACAGAGAGGTCAGAGATCAAGATTATTGTCAAGTTCGTTGGCGTAGCGCCAACGAACTTGACAATAATCTTATTAAAGAGTTTAAATTACAATGACGAGCCCCGGCAAGATTTTGGATTGTAAAAAATAGCTCATATTAAAACAAATTGGAAACAAAATATTGGACACAATGTTTCTGTGAGAGTGCCTATTAGCTCATTAGTAAATAATATATAGAAAATACATTGTATCTATTGATATAGAGTAACTAGTACGCTATTAAAGTATTAGCTACAACATAAGAGAGTTGGCTTACCTCATAATCTTTTTCTACATACTGCAGGCAATAAGTTTTGTCCCAGCCTTTTGGAAAGACATCGAAGCTAATTTGACCACCTGTGAACAAATAAAAATACCAATAAGCATATATCAAGGATCCAGTTATAAAAAGAATCATAGATAAGAAGCTTTCATTGCTCATGCTCACTAATATTTCTCTTTCGCTGTAACAAATTTACCAAGTCGGCTGAAGGTAGGCAAAAAGGGTCAAAGGGGGGACTTTGGGAAAGTGGCTGGAACGAATTAATTAATTCCCATAAGGCCTGTTAATTCTAAAACACGGTTTTGATATAAACGGCACGTACACGGTACGAATTAACCGAATATATCGATACCTGACTGTAACAAGATTCTCTCTGCCCCAATCGGAAATAGTTGATAGATCAGAAGATAGGTGTGCTATGGCTTCATCACGTGAGTTTAGGAGTAATTGCATGGTGGTTAATTGTGGAAAACTAGTTGAATATTATAAGGTAGAGTCATCAGCATATGAGTGGATAGGGCTAGAGGTAAAGTCAAGAAGATCATTAATGAATATTAGAAAGAGAACTGGAGACATGACAGAACCCTGAGGAATATCAGAGTTGACAGATTGAGAAAGTGAGCGATGGCCGTCCACAACCGCAGCTATGGAACAGCTAAAAAGGAAATTTGAGATAAAAGCACAGATAGAGGGATAGAAACCAAAAACAAATGGTTTACAGCAAAACATGCTACGGGCAAGCCCATATTATGTGTACTGTATACGGTACTTAATTATTATGTACAAATTTAGATTATTTTCAGTTCTCCCACCAAATAATCCTGAAAAAAAAAAAAAAATCCAAATGACCATTGGTCCCCACCATTCCAGCTACAGGACTTTTACTGTAGTAGGTATGCATGGTCAGTGTTAATTGTATACTATGTTACTTAATGCTTACCTATGGAGAATACCAATCCAGAATCAGCAAACTCCTCTTCCAATTTCTTCACAAACTGCTTACGGATGTTGTGAACCTGTAATGAACGACTTAAGATACTGTAAATCTATTATCACTAAAAAAATAAAATAAAAAAAATAAAATAAAAGTACAGTACACTATATCTGTAAACGAAAATAAAATAATAAAAAGACAACTACAGTCAGTTCCCCATATCCGCGCTCCATACATTCGCGATGCCGCTTATTCACGGACACCCCTAAATATCCCATTACTCGTCATCTGCGAACAAAACAGCAAAATACCAGCTATTCACGGATTTGAATCGGGCGGGTCGGTGCGCATCCCGATTCTTGCTTTGGTCGGCCATCTTGCATTCTTGCGTGACGTCAACACAGCGTCCCAGCTGAGGCAGCAGTTCACAGACCAGTGCTGGAAAAGTTGAAAACCACTTGTTTACAAGCTTTTTTCTGCACGAACCTCTTATCTCCCACATTTATTAGGGCCTTTAGAGCATTCAGTGATAGGGACAGTGGGCCTGATGGTAATCATGATGGAAATAAATGCCCGGGACCATCAAAACAGAGAGCAAGCGTACCGATGCTGTCGGACGAAAGCAGGCAAATTATGCCGATGTGTAAGGCTAGCCTAGGCCTAATGACTGATTTCAAATAAAGTTTGTGTGGTAAGTTATCTCCTCATAATATGTATTAATAAGTATTCTCCTCAAATAATATGTACTGTAGGTCAAAATAATGGTTTGAGGGTCCAAGATGGCTGGGTCAGGTACGAGCTAAGCCTATTTCCCATTGAAACCTATGTTAAATACACTCCACGTATCCGCGTTTTCAAGTATCCGCGGACCGCAGTCGGTACCATTAAGGCGCGGATACGGGGAACCGACTGTATGTTGTACAGTATCCACTATCCAGAAGGCCTAATAGACATAATTCATGAAATTCATTTATCTGTAACAGAAAGACAAATATTGTTAGAGACTTTATACTAAACATGCAAGCTTTAAAAAGGTTGAACTGTAAGTGAATAAAACTGGAATTTTGTAACTCCTATCCTTCTACCTCAGGCCACAAACTTATTAATCACCCCTCGTATCACTTTTAAAAAGAAGCAATGCACATCCATCTTACCAATGTGCCAGTGTATATTTTTGTAAGTATGAGAAGACTTATAATAATTGTAGATGTGTGATGATCAAAGTGATAGCTCTGAGGTGTCATTGTCATGGTGATGAAAAATGAGGTAGTGTTCCCTTCCTTGGGTAGCTTGAAATCTCTGTATCGCTAAATCTTTTTTCATGTACCGTTATCTGGGCCTTAGCAGTCTAAAAACTTAATTTATCTCCCCAAACTGGATCAAGATCATCCCAAACTGGATCAAGATCATCTTCAGGGGTTTCATATCCTCCTACGAGTCCTACCCATTATAAAAGTGAAGAAAATATAAAATCATAGAATGAATGCATAACCCTGTACGATAATCAATTCATTATGACCACCTCTCATAACTCAAAAAGAACTTGAGCAATCAATTTGTAATTTCTACCATTTTGCAAGTCAAACAATACAGAGGCATGGAGATTTAAAGCCTGTTAGCTCCATCCCTCTATGAGTTAGAGGCTTGAGGTCAAAATTCTAGACTTCTCATAATGAATAGACTAGAGTATGTAAAGTATGGTACTGTACAAAACTGGTAAGTTAGATCATATAATTTCTGAAGGTTCAAGTGCTCCTACCTTGTCATACTCTCCAAACTGGTCCCGTTCTTCCTGAGAGCAAGAGCGACCTACTGGACAAACATTGATAAGGCCATTCCGGAACTCCACAAATGTCCCGCGCTTCACTGGCAGCTTGAGGTCAGACATGTAACGCAGAGCGAAGTTGATGAAGGTTTGTAACTTTTCTTCTCCCATGTAGTTCACAATGTTCTGAAAAAACAGTAAAATGCAACCATACTGAACAGGAATAAGTATAATGTAAAACTTACAAAATAAACAAACCAAAACTTGGACGAACACATCAAAATGACAAAAGAACTTATCAAAATCACTATGTGGAAATAACGCTTTAGAAAAATAATATTTTTTAAATAAAAGAACACAATCCACCACATAGGGTGTACATTACTACATAAACAAGGTAATCTGTTTACCAAGCAAACCAATTGCACATATAACAATGCACTAAATAAGAAAATGCACCTACTGCCTATATATGAATGTAAAATACAGAACAATGTTTGGTTAGGAGAGGTAAGGTGAGAGTGAGAAAGACAAACATGAAAAATCAACATGGATATGCTGTACGGTACTTCTAATTTGGCCATTGGTTGCCAAAAGTTCCCGAAGGCAGAGCAGAGTTAAATTAAAAGATGACCTAGGAATACAGCATGGCTACTGAATGCAAGCATGGTATTTATTAGTGGCCCCTCCATCATTGACGAACATGCCTATTACATAAGGCATCCTCTTCAAACACTAATCCGCCGTAGTTTGAATCTACCGCGCAGAGCATTTAAAATCCGAGGAGCCTTCATCATGAGCACACGCGACCTCACTCATGGCTTCAGTCATTATGAATTGGGTTCTCACTACGAAAAAACTTCGTAAAAAATAAAAAGAAAAAGAAAATAAGAATAACTATCCAATAAGCTTTCCATCATATCGTGGATGTACTTGTGTGGATCTTTGACCAGACGCTGATTCAGGCGTCATTCTTCCTTCTCTGCTCTGCGCTCAACCTGCCCGGACGTGTCTCCCCACGCTCCGCTGGTTCCGCATTTGCTGCGTCCCTAGTGAGTTTTTTCTCATTTGTTTACTCCGGGATGTATCGAGTAAGGTTTGAATATGTGTAGCAGGAGTGTCCTAGGCTGGTTGCCCGCAGTGCAGTGTATTTTGGGTCGTGTGTTTGGGGCATCTATTTCGGATGTACCCTCGTGGTCCTGTTGTGGACATGTGATCTTTTCACAGTTGAGTTAGCTTGTGATGCAGGCGGCTTTCATTACGCGTTATTTTATGCTGCCTTTTATCTTTCTGATGAGGTAAGCATTGCTTCTGACGTTCCCAGCATATTTTTCTTCACTTAGTGAAGTTTTTTCTGGGTCCCGAGTCAGTCTTCCCTTTGTCGGAAGTCTTTACTACAGTGGTGTGTTGGCGGTGGTTCCTGTTGTTATATTTCCAGTGTTTTTGTTATATTTCAACATTTCTTATGCCGTCTGCTTAGGCCTAGCCAGCCGCTCGTAGCTTTGCCACATGTACAAGTGTTATTGTTTATTTTATAAATATGTCCTACTGTGTCATGTGTATCCTGGTTTAGTTGTGTATTGGCTAATTCCACGGACTATGTATGTTTCCTGGTTTAGTTGTGTATTGGCTAATTCCACGGATTATTGTGTGGGCCCTGGGCTAGTCGTGCTTGGCTTGCTCCCAGGTCCGTTGTGCGTTCAGTTGGTTTCTGAATGGGGTGGGTTACTTTCCGGCGGGTTTTTCTCGGTTTCACCATGAAAAAACCCGGCCGAGAGCCGTGTTGGGCCACGCGTGGTTTCAACACAGGCTTGTGTCCCCGGCGAGGAGGTGTATGTGGCTCTCCAGGACTGCGTCTCTGTGTTGGTGCCTGTTTCATGCTCCCTATGATCCCCGGCGGTCTGGCTGTACCCATCTAACATTGTTCATGCGGACAGATGTTATGAAGTTTTTCTACCCGGTTTTACAAACCAAATAGAACAAACCTAGCTGTTGTTGAGGGCTTTCCTCCCCGGCGATCTTTTACAAAGAAGTGGGGACAGGAACTTATGGGGTTAACGTTGCTTACATCTCACCCGGCGGGTGCACCTTGGTAGGGTGGGATGAACGTCTTGGTCATTCAATTTAGTTAACCGATCCATTTTAGTGGTACTTTATGTGTCACTGCCTTCAGACTTACGGCGATCGAAGGCTCAATTAGGGTTAACATCTTTTCACAAATTTTTCACACCCGGCGGGTGCTCCTGGGAGGAGGAAATAAGGAATTTACAATTCCATATAGTTAACCAGTTAATTGAGAGATACGTTAATGTATCGCCGCCTTCAAACTTGCGGCGATCCTTTGTGACAATTCGTTAGAAATCAGATCTCGTATCAGCCTGCCCTGTGTTATTCTGCTAAATAATTCTGGTACCGGCGTCTTTGTGGGGGGTTGTTTTTCCAAAATTGAATCTTGAGACAGTCACCACCAGAAAGACTATGTTATAAACGCCATACTGGTCCTTTATATTATGTCAGAGGGTATTCTTAACTTTCTTAGGACATGTTTAGATATTCGGAAATCTTTATAGGATCCCGCCGCGTAGCGAGCTGTGATCGTTGTGACATTACGTCTCGTTACCCGGCGGGTTATTGACACGTGTGTGTGTGTGTGTATGCGATCATGTTGGGTTAACCTTATGAGCATTAATTCCTGGAAATTTTATTTTTTTCCAGAGCTGGGCCCCGGCGGACCAATACAGACCCTGCAGTAGTTTCCCACCAGTCTCTGTCATGGCTACCTTTGCCCCAGTTTTTGCTTTATGCATTACCCCTACCTGTGCCGGTATCCCTATTTTTGCGCACACTCTTTGCATCAAGTGTGTTAAATGTCTAGACCGTTCAAGGGGTCTGTGGGTGACGCGCAAATGTTCCTTTTGCTCCCAATTAAGTGTCAAAGTCCTCCGCGATAATGATAAGACCGCAGCGGTCGCCTTACGAGAGGTTAGGCAACAGATGGCAGCGTATACTACGATTGTGGCTCATAAATCACTTCAATGTGACAACGTCCCTCTTTGGGATAGGCTTCTTGTTGAGCACCCTCCCCCTAAACGTCCCTCTCGAGTAAATAGTCGTAAGCCGGCAGAGACTGGTCAGGTTTCTGTGTCTTCTCCTACTGCTACTGCGAAACGTCAAAGAGAGCCTACACCCCCGGCGGCAGCCTCTTCGTCCCGGGAGAGATCTCGGTCTAGGTCACCTCTCAGACACCAGCCATCTAGTCTTGCCTCTTCACCATCAAGTAAGAAGAGTAAGACAGAAAGTTCCACCAGTGGTCATGGCGATAAATCCTATAAATCGAAGAGTAGTTCACGGTCACACCGCAGCCATAAATCTTCAAAGAAGGATTCCCATGATAAAAAGGCCTCACGACATTCACCAGTTTCTAGTGCTTCTCATCGTACCTCTACCCCAGACAGAGTTTGTGTTCGGGCTCAGGGGTCCAGTATAGTGCCTGTACCTAAAGATGATTTACCCATTAACATTTTAACCCTGGAATTGGAAAATTCAGGGGGCTCAGGGGTTGAGAGTGTTGCGGACTCCCAAGGGAGTGTAGGCCAAGGCCTAGGTGTTTGGCGATATTCTCAGCCAGGACCTGACCACCCACTTCCGGCTCAAACTATTAATAATAATAATAATAAGCATGTTACTTATTTCTCATAAGCGCCAATTTTTCCGAAGAATTCACTAGCGCTCGAAAAGAGAAAGAAAAAAGAACAAAAATCAATGCATCAAAAGAAGGCTCATATACAACACACATTTAACAATCACCAGCAGTGGCAAAATAGCCTAAACTCTATAGCCATCTGTCATGACACCTCTCTCAAGATCATAGCTTCTCTCAAAGAGAAAAGTCTTAAGTTGTCTCTTGAAGCATTCAACAGAACTCAGTTGTCTCATGGACAGCGGCAACCTGTTATACAACCTCGGAGCCATGTAGGAGAATGACCTCTCAAAGAAAGAAGACTGCTGGAAAGCCCTTGGTTCATCAAGACGAAAAGGGTCATTGTCATGACGCACAACTACACCATGGTGTGCCGGTGGGCGCCTGAGCAGCTCCGCAAGGTACCTAGGCTCACCAAATTTGAGAACCTTAAAAGTCACCAAACACAACTTAAATTCTATTCTTGCTCTTACTGGCAGCCAGTGCAGTTCTATGTGAAGAGATGTAGTAGGAGTTCTAGGTGGAACACCAAAAATTTGTCTTGCGGCCCTGTTAAGAACAGACTGAACTTTCTTCAAAATATAATTTGGAAGACCCACCAACAGGGCATTGCAATAATCAACACGAGAGAAGACCAATGAGTGAACCAACGTCAGGAGGCAACGTCTGGTTATAAACGGCTTCACCAAATAGAGATTTCTGATGTGCAAGTAACAACTTTTAACTATCTGGTTTACATGCTCTTTGAAATCTAATCGGGAGTTCACATATACACCCAGATTTCGAACAGAGTTGGCCGGTCGCAGCTGAGATCCACCCACATTGATGGAGAGGGCACCTACCATATCATCAGCTCTTCTATTTCCTCGGATGATGAGAATATCAGTTTTACCATCATTTAGTTTAAGTTTTCTCGCTCTCATCCACTTCTTGATATCAGACATCAACAATTCCATCTTACTCCGTATATCAACTATATTTGTGATTCTCACATAAATCTGGGTGTCATCTGCATAAAAGTGAAAGGTGACATTATGTGCACGAAGCAGAAGAGACAAACTGCTAATATAAATTATAAATAGGATAGGACCCAAAACTGATCCCTGCGGAACACCATACTGCAGGGGTGTCGAGTCCGAGACCACTTGATTTACCATCACACTCTGGGATCTACCTGACAAGTATGACCCAAGAAGCAAGAGAGCGGAGTCACGCACACCACAATCATAAAGATCACTCAATAACAACTCGTGATCCACTGTGTCAAAAGCCGCAGAGAGATCAAGCAAGACCAATAGTGAGGCCACACCATTGCAAATGTTTCTCAACTAGATCATTATGTACTCTAATCAATGCTGTTTCAGTTGAATGATGCTGTCGGTAAGCAGACTGAAAATTGGGATAGTTTCATTCTGCTGAAGTAGTGGTTGTAATTGGTCAAGTATTGCACGCTCTAATATCTTTGATATGAAGGACAGGTTGGAGACAGGACGATAGTTCAACATGTTCTCAACATCAAGTCCAGGTTTCTTTAGAGTAGGTCGGAGTAGTGCATGCTTTTCAGAATGTGGGAAGCTACCTTCAGAGAAGCACTTATTAATTATTTTGGAAATAAACTCAACTGTGTGATCATAGACTCTTGGTAGCTTGGAAACATTTATGGGATCCAACGGGCAAAATGTTTTATTGAGGTTTCTTATGTAGGACGAGATCATGTCCACCTCTACTGAGTGAAAGGATGAGAGGACATTATTAGGAATGTGTCGGGGTTGGAGTACAACTGAAAGTTCTTCACCAACAGAAGCATCATCCAATTCCTGTCTTATGCGAGTTATCTTGCCAGCAAAAAATGCCACAAAGTTGGCAGCCAACTCGGCATCAGGTACAGAAGGTCTTAAGCTGACTCTTGTTTTTCCAAGTAAACTGTTTACAATTGAAGCCAACCTCCTCTGGTCGTTACCACACGAGTCAACTTTTCCCTGATAATACACTTTCTTTTCATCTTTGATTTTGTAGACCACAGCTCTTCTGGCTGACAGGTATTGCAACCATGTAGAGTCTGTTTTATTTTTCCGCCATTCACGTTCAACTCTTCTACGCGCTCTTCTAAGAAATTTAACTCGAGTGCTATACCAGGGCGAATCATCTCGTACTATGATTTTCTTCTCTACTTCTGGACAGTGATGATCGAACACTAATTTAAGTGCATTTCCATGTACCTCCACCAGCTCATTGGAAGTATCAATACTTCCCAAGTACTGTTTTACTTCACTGCTAGCCAAATTTAGGTCTGCATTTTTATCATTTCTAAATCTGATTACTTTTTCATGTGTGAGTGGCTTAGGGAAATCAAAGCTGAAAGTAATCAAAGCATGATCAGAGGTATTAGGGTCAGCATTCTCAACATCAACATCCAGAACACCACCACAACCCACAGGAGAGAAAACCAAGTCAAGGGTGTGTCCTAAGATATGAGTTGGGTGGGACACATGGTTTACAAAATTGTTCTGATCAGTCAACTCAAGGAACTCAGGAGAGAATGGCTTCAGATGAGGGCTGTCAACCTAGTAATTAAAATCTCCACACATCAAAAGTCTTCCAGTTTTAGCAGAAAATTCCTCGAGAAACTGCCCAAACTCTTCCATAAAACCCCTATCTGTGCCACGATGGCCAGGCCTATAGACAACTGCCATTCTTAGAATTTGTTGATGGAGTTTTATTTCCACTTCCAACAGTTCATAATAAAGAGGGGCTGGGTTATGGCTTATTTGCAAGATATTCACCAGAGATGTGGAGTAGACAACTGCCACTCCACCACACAGTGGCTGACGTCCACCGGGACGCGGCGATCCCATCCTCTATCCCCGACTTATCTTGGCAACAAGGTGATGCCCCAGCTTCGGCGGGATCTTCTCAGGAGGAACAGGATCAAAAAGACGAGGTTTCAATTATCTCAGATATGGAAGGGCAAGAGTCAGGTTCAGGCTTAGACGCCGCACAAGATCTTAATGATTCACTAGTTAGTACATCATCAAGTCAATTTGTCACTGCACAGGAAATTGATGGGCTACTCAGTAATGCTTTATCTAATTTTTTTAGCCAACAGCAGGAAACTCCCACAGTGGACTTGGGAGCTCCCACGACAAGCTCTACGGTACGGCCTCTGATGACTTCTATTGCTTTAGCTCAGATCCCTCACCCTCCCCCTCTGTCACCATCAGTGGTTACTAGGCCTGCTACGGCGGCATTGACCACTTCGAATGTAAGGGTTATAACGGATGTCAATCCGCCCCCTCTAGACAGAGCGCCTCTCAGAAAGGTAGCTATGCCCTTGCTTTACGGACCAGACGAGTCATGGGTCCTTTTGACCCCCACTAAACCAGAGATCGCCCAACCTACCTTGTCAGGGGAACTCCCAGTACCGCGTGAGTGGGTCATCCAGGGCAATAAATCTAGGAAATTAAGGGCCTTGGATACTTTGGGCAATGTACTAGATGTCAACATAAAGGCTATACCTACTTATTATCACCAAGATTATTTTGTTTATGCTGCTAAGCCTGCTTTACCCTGTGCCTCAGCTTCAAAACTTTTTTCAGACTGGTCTAAGCATGATGGATTTAATGACATTAAGACTCTGTCAGCTCTCACTCCAGAACTCGATTTGCTAACCGTCACAGACACAGCAGCTAATCCAGTCTTGAAGGTGGGGCAGTTGGGTCCAGGACCTTGGGTGGAATGGGAGGCAGAGGCTCAAAACTTTGCGACCACATTTACTTCCAAAACTTCCCACCAGATCCCTCAAGATACTCATTCTTGGTTCTCCATGCCAGTGTGTTCTGCCGGCGGAGTCCCTTCAGCTTTGTTTGCTTTCTTAGCTGCCCCTAAAAAAAAAAAAAAAAATAAAAAAAAAAAAAAAATAAATAAATCTCTGTGAGCTAAAAGAACCTTTCACTACCCCTACCCCAACTCACCTAGAACGAGAATTTAGGCTAAGGGGGAAAGCTTTTCGCCTGTTCTCTCAATACATAGTGTCTCAACAGATAGCAAAGTCTTTGCTCCAGTCCACTCAGGCAATCGCAGACGCGGACGCCAGACGATCGGTTGAATTGTCCCGGCGACTGCTTCTTCAGTCGTCAATCCAATCTTTGGGTGACATCCGCACCGCCTTGCTTGAGGCGGTACGAGCGAGACAAGACCTCAGAATGTCCTTAGTCCGAAAACTGCCTGATCGCATTGCGAATCAGGTGGTCATGTCACCAGTGCTCACTCCCTCAATGTCCCCTAACGTGTGGCGAACGGTGTTTAATATGGCTCAGGCCTTTAAACACAGTCCCACCCCTTCTAAGAAACCTGCCTTTAACTTCCCCAAACCCAGGCCAGTCGCTAAGGCTCAGCCGGGGGGATCTAAGCCCTTTCTTCCACCTAAGTCCTCCTCCTCCCCTCAAGGCCAGTACAGGCATAGACAGAGTAGGTTTTCAGGTTAGAGAGGACGCGGCCATAATAAGCCAGGTCAGGGCCCGTCTTCGGCCAACGCCAGCCAGCCGGCGAAGCGTCCACCACCACCAACCCCACCACCATAAAAAAACTAAAGTCTCTCTCACTCCCGGTGCCAGTCTTAACCCGTTGAGCCCCGGCTAGTTATAATATTTTGTTCACCCCAGTCCCAAGCCATTTTCACTTCTTTTTTTTGTTTGCTAAAATGGAAGACAAGGATGAGAAATGGAAAAAAAAAAAAAAAAAAAAAAAAAATCACCTCGGATATTATTTTTTTTTGGGGGGGGGGAAGCCTCAAAAAAATTTGTTGAGCCAAAATGGAAGAGAATGGTGAGAAATGAAAAAAAAAAACTCACCTCAGTCATTTGGGGGGCGGGGTGTGTGTCAAAAGTTCGTCTCCCCCGCATGACCACCCGCCCGGGAGCACTAGGGTGAAAACTGAGTATGGCATTGTATGGCATACATCCTAAGGAGTGTCTCACATAAATCTCAAGCCTCTAGCTCCCATACGACCGGAGTAATGAAGGTTCAAAGTGGCGGTAAACTAAGGGTGTAAAGTATCCCCACTAAGCCCACCACCACCAGCCGCGCGGCTGTCTCGGCCCGCTCACACCTACTGGCCCGGCTCCCACACACACTACGGTACTTCCCCCTCCTATTCTCCCGCCATTTCCTACCTTACGAGCCACGTAAGTGTTTTTTATATGTCGGACGCACGTGATGCGTCGCTGGGAGTTGGTGATCAAACACTGCTGACGCATCACGTGCGACGCTGGGTCTCACTGGGTTAAGGCCGGCGGATCCGAGGGTAGTACAGCCGGCGAACCCTTGTCTGCTAACTGGGTCGTTCCGAACGTGTCACCAAGCATGGCCGTTAAACACTTGGGCACGGATGGTGGCACGCAAAGGCATCACTTGGCAGTGGCTCCGGCGACCTCGCTTACGTCAGCCGACAACGGCGAATTTTGTTTCATTAGAGGTAGAGTCACTGGTCCAGGAAATGATTGCCAAGAAAGTCATCATCCCGGTCCCCCCAAATTACCCTGTATTCACGTCCAAGCTATTTTTGGTTCCCAAAAGGGACAGTGTTCAGATGAGACCAGTCGTAGACCTGTCTTATCTGAACCTTCACATTCACAACGAGTCATTCCGTATGTTAACAGTACACCAAATCAGGCTAACACTTCCGCCGGGAGGTTGGATGTGTTCCCTAGACCTGACAGACGCTTATTGGCACGTATCGGTAAACAAAAGGTTTCAAAGGTTTCTGGCCTTACAGATCAGGCACCAAAATTTTGTTTTTCAAAGGATGCCATTCGGTTTGAACCTGGCACCTCGATTATTCACGAAATTAGTCCGGCAAGCCCTGATGCCGTTATTAAAGCAAGGAATCAGAGTGTTGTGGTACCTAGACGACTGGCTGGTGGTGGCAGAGACAGAGCAATTATGCATCAAACATGTCAACATAATTTTAAATCATGTCAAAACTCTAGGGTTCAAGGTAAATCTGGTAAAATCAAACCTTGTTCCCTCACGAGTAATTCAGTGGATAGGGCTGGTCTGGGACACAGCTGCTCTCACTCTGAGTCAGAGTGTGGACAATTGCAACAGGTTTCGCAGGAAACTGTTCATGTTTCTTCACAGTCTGACTACGACACGAAGGGTCTGGGAGTCTCTGGTCGGCTATCTCAACTGGATTCAACTAACTGTAATGTTGGGCCGGTTGAAAGTAAAACGTTTAATATTGGAAGGCAACAAATATTTCCCACTCTTACCGGCGGGAAAGTTATGGCCCATCCCAAAATTAATCCACACCTTACTAGCGGTCTGGGCGAAGAGGGAAACGTTGCACTCAATAATGTCATGGACCTCTCCTCCGCCAACAGTATGGGTAGACACGGATGCGTCAGGCACAATAGGTTGGGGATTTCAGTCAAAATCAGGGGCACCAGGGCCAGGGGCTTTGGTCCCACTTAGAAAATTCCTAGACCAATGTCAAAGAATTACTAGTCCCCTTGTATTTCCTTCAGGCTCACGGCCCTGCTTTAAGGGGCAAGTCGGTGGCCTTCAGAATGGACAATCTGAACGCAGTTCACTGTATTCAGAAACAAGGGTCAACGAGGTCAAGGAAGTTGCTAAACGTGTCGGAAGAGATTTTTACTCTAGCCAACAGACTAGACATTTATCTTCACGCATCTTATCTCCCAGGCGTAGCAAACGTCTGGGCAGACGCTCTGTCCCGGAGACAGAGCACGACAGTAGAATGGGAGCTCAAGCAACCCATTTTCAACCAAATGATTGCAGAGCTCTACCATCCACAAGTGGATCTGTTTGCGTCCGAGGAGACTCACAAGCTCCCTCTATACCTCACCCGCCGGACGAAAACGCCGGCAGGAGGGCCGGACGCTCTGGTGACAGACTGGAACAGATGGAGCTCCATCTATCTGTTTCCGCCGCCAGACGCATCACTAATGTGCCACGTAGTGAACAAGCTACGAGATTATCGAGGCTTAGTCTCGCTAGTCGCACCCCTGTGGCCGGCGCAGTTGTGGTACCAGCAATTAAAGACGTGGTGCCCGCACCCGGTGTCGCTCCCGGTCGGGTATTTCCACTTAGACACGATTGGCAACCTAGCGACCTCGCTGACTTTTGCATTATGGACATTCAGGAGGCCAAGTGGCTAGCACCATACGGTAGAGAGGTGACCAATAAATTATTAAATCAATATACTCAGTCTACGAAACGACAGTATCAATCACATTGGCAAACCTTTACTTCTTGGATCATTAGAACAGAACAGACTGTGCCATCGGTAGCTTTAGTTTTCAATTATTTAAATTATCTGTTTGAGCAGAAACGTTTATCTGTGGTAACGTTAAAAAATCACTTAACTGCGATTAGAGTGCCCTTTTTAGACCTTACAGGTCTCTCCATACCGGTAGCGGAGGAAACAGGTTTTATGAGGGCATGTTTTAAACTCCGCCCACCTCATGTCTAGTTGGTCTCTGGACAAGGCATTGTCTTTACTTCACTCTCGTCTGTACCAAAATACTGCAGATTTTGCATTACTCTTAAAAAAGGCTGTATTCCTTTTGGCTTTGGACACCGGGAACAGAGTGTCTGAGCTGGCGGCGATGAGCAACACGCCTAATTGCCTTAGGTTTGGTAGACTTAATGAATGTATTCACATTGCACCTTCCCCGGGATTTGTAGCCAAGAATGAGCACAGTGCACACGTGTTTTCGAGTTCACGGTGCCGGCGTTAAAAAGGGGAAAGGTGCACCATAATCTATGTCCAGTGCAGGCTCTAACCAAATATTTGAGAGTGGCTCCTCTCAACCCCCAAGGTGCTTTATGGGTAGCGAGTACAGGTAAACGCTTACTGAAACGGAGATTAGCTTCCCTTCTGGTCGAAGTCATTAAAGAGAGTAATCCCGGCGTTGTGGGTAGGGCCCACGATTTACGCAAATGGGCGGCCTCTTTACGTTTCCTGAAGAATTTTTCAGTAGAAGATATTGCGTCCACACAGTTGTGGGCGTCTAATCATACGTTTTTGACTAGATACTTGTCAGTTGCTCTGGACAAACCTTCCTTACCATGTATAGCTTTAAGGCAGAGGGTCTAGGTGGCCCTACTGTCACTTTTGTTTACTTTCAAGGAAAAGGGGGGGGGGGGGGGTGCAGTCAGTGTAACATAGGACACCCTAGACCCCGCCAGAGTATAAGAGCTGTGATACAATTAGGGTTAATGTGATATGAAAATTTCTCTGCGAGAAATTGTGCTAGTACAATGTTAGTACAAAACAATGGAGTTGTTATAGTAGTTTTAGCTGTGAAAGCAATTTAGTATTAAACAGTGGAGATTTTTTGCAAATAATTTTTCACAAATATTATGGGGTTTATTATGTGCACATGTAAACTTATAACTTGTTATTTTTGTCACCACTCGTTGAGTGGGGTGCCTTGGTAACTACAGATCTGTTCACAGAATCTCCAGAGTTACCCCCTTTTTTGTCAAGCAGGCTTCTTTGAAGCACGCACCTGCTTGAACCCCTTTTTTGTATTTATATGGTCTGCGCCGTAATTAAATATATTTTTCAAAGTAAGAATACTATGTGGTTGTTTGATTATCTGCTTTGCTAGAGTTATGATATGATTACGAATGTCCCCCTCCAGTCTTAGAAATCAGGCATGTTCGTCAATGATGGAGGGGCCACTAATAAATTATAGGTTTGACTCCTGTAAGGAGATAAAGAAAATCTAATATTTAGTAGTGGCCCCGTAATCATTGACGACTGGGGCCCTCCCGACCGTCCCCTTCCCATTCGTTGATGTATTAAGGATTTTGGTTTACTTGATATGTCAGTGAAGGAAGAATGATGCCTGAATCAGCGTCTGGTCAAAGATCCACACAAGTACATCCACGATATGATGGAAAGCTTATTGGATAGTTATTCTTATTTTCTTTTTGTTTTTATTTTTTACGAAGTTTTTTCGTAGTGAGAACCCAATTCATAATGACTGAAGCCATGAGTGAGGTCGCGTGCGCTCATGATGAAGGCTCCTCAGATTTTAAATGCTCTGCGCGGTAGATTCAAACTACGGCGGATTAGTGTTTGAAGAGGATGCCTTATGTAATAGGCATGTTCGTCAATGATTACGGGGACACTACTAAATATTAGGTTTTCTTTATCTCCTTACAGGAGTCAAACCTATAATATAAACAAGAGCATATAGAGCTAAATATGTGTACAAATGGCCAAATATACTGTTTTCAATGCATTCAAAAAACATTTCTAGGCTGTTTAACTTCAAATTATCATTAATTCAAAGGATGTCTACTTCAGAGGGGTTGAATTGATGCAATTAAGCACCCAGAGAGGCTTACATTTTTGGATAAAAAGGAGTTTACTGTATTTGTTGATACTAAATTTATTAATCTAACTCTACCACTTTTTAGTAGGTGGTCTTATTATCAATAATATGGGGTGGATTGTGTTCTTCTATTTAATACATTTTATTTTAGTAAGTATTGTTTCAACATAGCAATTTTGATAAGTTATTTTGCCTTTACAGTATATGGTCTTTGTTCAAGTTTTGGTTTGTTTAGTTTGCAAGTTTTACATTTTAATACATACTAATTGGACCAATGTGTACAAATTGGTTAGTCTACCTTACACCAAACTGGGGGTGGCCAACTCGAGACAGAGCCCAAACAGGGATAACATAACACAAAAGAAAAATAATGAACATAACACAAAAGAAAAATAATTAACATATCAAAACAAAACACAAATTCACACACATCTAGGTCACCCAGGGAAAAAAAAAAAAAAGGGGAATGGCCCTGAGTAATTAGCTACATAGACCTTACACCAAACACTCATTCCCCACCTACATCATGTAATCAGCCAGTTCACAGCAAAATTAATGAAATTTAAACCTTGGCTATGGGAGCAAGGTGTCATATGGGACAATCAAATACTGTAGTTTTATGACTGGTATGAATTAGAAGGAATACAGGAAAAATTAAAAAGAAATTGCATTGCACTGGCCATTTTATCACTTACAAAGATACAATTTGAACTGTGAAGTCCAACTCTAACTTAATATCTATAATAATAGTTAATACAAGAAAAAGTCACTCTTTGGCTTTGAATAGCGTCACCTTTTGCTAGCCTGTATGTGAGACTTTTCTTATAGTATTAATCAGAAATTGATATATGGGCACTTACCTCTTTGTTCAATAGCTCCCCATTCTTGTAAGCCACTAATCCATTCTCAGCAAATACATACTCAAACTTCATGAGAGCTGTAATATCAGAGAAAACATTAGTACCGGTACCATATGTAGCTAGTGGTAGGTCACAAAATACTAACACACATTATAGAGTATACTAGTATGTAGCCATCAATTACCGCAAGCTTGTGCCTAGGTTAGCCTTCATCACCTGACAGTTGTGCTCTACGCTACATTATCAACTGCATGTCAAAGTAAAAGGCGAGATGTAATGTTAGGTGCCTTATCCTAGGCTGCGCTTTGCTGCAACACTAATCTCCGTCTTTGTCATTTCGAGTTTGTAGTAGTTTAATTACCCAGCCTGATACACAGGGGCTATTGCATTTTACCTAGGTTACCAGTTTAGCTCCGAAGATTATGTCACAAAGTTCTGCTTACTCTATACTGTGGCCCGCAGTACCAGATAATCGTGCGATCCCTTCGACGAAGGACTCTCACGTCGGATTCGCACGTGAAGGTGATACTGCCAGTTGCTTCCTTGTGCGAATCTCTCGTGCGATACCGTCGGACGTAGGGTTGGTAAGCCTGTCAAACTCGCCGCGGTGCATTTCTTACGGTTGGTATACCTGAGGAACGTTTTGTTTACAAATTACTGCCTCGGGGAGCCTCACGGGAGTACAGACGGAATCGAATCGTAATAAAGTGATGGTCCCTGGTGAATTATTTACCCAGTTTATTGCATTAACATCTTATTGGCGGGCTAGGCGGTAATTAATATGTAGCCACCGGCGGGGTGTTTTTACCCAAAATAGGGCTGTTTACGTGATCATTTTCATGCCTAAATAAGACCCAGAGCGTAAAACAAGTATCTATCCCTGAAAGGGCATAAACAGAGCTTTCCAATGACACCACAACGATCCTTGTATGACCGCTAGTTTTCTTGCAACAACCGCGCAACACGAGTGCAAAAACCATGTAATTCGGTACTTTCCCCATACAATTCACAATGTAGCGAGTGTGAGAGGGTGGAGGAGGGTGGGATTCATGTCAGTTGTTCCACCGCGGTTGATTCCCCAGAGGACCATTCAATTTCTCTAGCCTAATTTCCCTTCAACCACCAATCAATTTTTGAGTTTAAGAATAGCCATGGGGTTGTGGTATGGATTTTCGCTGAATAATTGGGTTGTGCTTGGCTCTCTGGAAAAGTGGCTTGGTTATAGGCCTAATATCAAGCAAGCTTTTCTGTTATATTCAAGCCTAGCCCTGTTCACCTGTTCCAAGTAGATCTAGGCCTATGGCCATAAATCGTGAAATCTAACCTAGCCTATCTCTAACTCAAAAAGGGCCAGAGCTAGGATAGTGGGCTGTAAATTGCCATAGGCTATCTATCCCCTGGCTGACCCTTCCCAAATGGGAAAGGTAAAGCTTTGAGTCCTCCATTTCATAGTAAGAGATGCTTAAATTGGACATAGGCTATGAGCAATTTTGATGAGAATTTAGCCTAGGCCTATATTGTTAAGTAATTATCTTGATATATTAAAACTACTGAAAACAGAGTAGGCCTAGCCTAACCTTAAGAGGTTACCAGGGTTGGATTTTGGACGATGGGTTAGGCATGAGAGGCTAGTGGATTATTTGGTTATAATAACCATGGTAACCTAATAAAACTAATCTATTCTAGCTATCCAAGCGAGGTAACCTCCGACTCTCCGAGTTTTTCCAAAAATGTAGCAGGGAAAGTGTTTGGATCACACAATTGTTCTCATCGGCTTTAGGCATCTAGGGATAGTCACCTATCCTAGTCTAATTATAGAAAAAAAAATCATGGCTAAATAGTATTTTTTAATCTCCATGGGACTTGCATATTTAATCAACATGTAGCCTACTCTTTAACCCTTCAACCCCGGGTGGTACACGTGTGTACCATTATGTTTTGCCCCCAGGAACCCGGGTGGTACAACATTGTACCATTGCTTGAAAGCCTGTGAGCTTCGTGTGCGAGGCGTCGGTCCGACGCATGTAAACAACAGCCGGCTGGACCGACGCCCCGCATCTCCGGCCACAAGAAGGAGAGCGTCGCTTGTTCGTGTGTGCCTGTATGTTGTTGTTAAGTATCGAAAAGTAGTGTAAAGTGGCTGTTTTGGCCATAAAGTTATCTCCAATGAAATCATCATCACAAATCAAGCACTTGACTTAGAGAGCTCTACTTAACGCCATTCTACAGGTAAATAACACAGCTACGCTTGGGGATGCGCGGGAATGCGGGAAGCAGTCAGCATAACAATGATACGGTAGCCTAGCCTAGACGTTTTTCGGCCAAAACACCCGGATTTCGGGGAATATTTATGTAATGCGTAGCCGGGGCGGGAGGGTTAAACAATGCAATATTGTTGGCAAATTAATATAGCCAAGGTTAGGTTAGCTAATGGGGAAAGCGATTTCTGAGTTAACCTAACCTATAAATTTGGAATAGGCCTATGATAGGTTTCTTGAAGTAGTGTAGCCTAACGATACATCTTACTTTTGAGTATAGGACTATCCCGTAAATTTCAGAAGCCAGCCGAAGCAAATCGGCTTCTAAAAGTTGGGGGAAGGATGTACGGTAGTATTCAAACGTATCGCCTTCCTTGTTTAGACTACTCGCATGCTCCTTTATATTTTGACTGCCGTGGGATACAATAATAGGTTGAAGGGGGGCTTTTCCCCCCTAAGCCACCCCATGAATTAATTGTCATCTTATATATTGCCAGCATGGGGTCTGTAAGGTTAGTTACATAAGGTAAGTTAGGCACAGTATAGTATTGTAGCAATCCGATTGTGGGATTGGGTCGAGTTAGTTTAGCTTTATGAGGCAGAGTTTCTCAACTGAATATTACCATAGCCTAATACTCACAGATGTTTTTTCTGGAAGAGGCCTAGGCCTGTGGCTCCAGTTCAGTAGTCTGGGTAAGATTAGTAGTGGGCGTACCACTACCAACATACAGCATAACTCTCAAACTTTCTTCTACTCAACAGCTGAGCTCTGGAACTCTCTCCCAGAATCAGTCTTTCCCTCTTCCTATGACTTAAATTGCTTCAAACTCCGTGTCCAGGCAATTTGGCTCGAACGTCCCTTGATTTTGGCCCTGTCACTCTTTCAACTATGGGGGAGGCACTCGCTATAGGCAGTAATGCCTTTTGCCTCCCTCAATCACATAGAAAAAAAAACAAAAAAAAACAAAAACAAAATCCTCTAGAAAACAGTAACCTAACCTAACCTAACCTAGTATTCATGTAGTACTAGGTTAGGTTAGGTTAATGTTTTATAGATGATTTATGCTGTATGTCGGTAGTGGTACGCCCGCTACTCCTAATCTTACCGTAGCCTGGTCACCAATTTGACCCTGGCTTCGCCTGTCTCAACTCTTATGTATTCCCTCAAAAACAAATACCTGTATGTATAAGTTCAGAATAGTGAATCCTATACAGATCACTTAGTAGGTACCGATTACTGTATACTTTATGAGTTTATTTACCACAGCTGCACCAATTTGCCCCAAGTTTTATACTGTACAGTTCTGCTACATGAAAAGTGCCAGGTTTTAATCCAGTACCATTCAGTGGCAGTGCAGCAATATCATAAAGTTTCGGGTTTCAAGTTAATAGTAATGTGATCACCCCCTTTGACTAGGCTAATATAGAAAACCATTTATTTTCAATACTTATTCTGCATCAAATTGACACCTGCCCTGTCTACAGTACTATACAGTACCAAAAACAGTACATTTCACCGCCATCAGACAAGACCGGGCTGTCGGCGGGGGCGGTGGACTCATCACCCTGGTACACAAAGAAATATCATACATAGTAACCAGTGTACAAACCAAATCCCTCCTCCCCCCAAATGATAACACAACAGAAATACAGTCAATTAAAATACGCACTGGCAACAACTCCAACATAACCATCATAAACACATACATCCCTCCCCAAACATCCCCTACAGTACCAAATGAATACAGACCACACTTACAACACATCACAAACACCCCACACATCATCCTGGGTGGTGACTTCAACGCCAAGACGTCGGCCTGGTTTGTCGACAACCCCGACACAGACAGAGAGCTGGTACTACAAAACCAAACCGATAACCTCATCATCCTTAACGACATCCATCAACATACAGTCTGGCCTGCCAATACGCGAGCTTTTAATACGCGATTCACCTTATACGCGAGGAGGGGGTCGAATCATACCCAAAACTTTCAAAACGCGTGATGTACCTTTAAAACGCGAATCCGGGGCCGATATAAAGGCAATTCCGGGAGTTCAGCTAATACGCGAGGCCCCCCAACATTCCGCGCATCCATCTGCGCAGGGACGCCAGGGCAGGGCATTGTGGGATACGCCAGTCTACCCTCAGTCCTCGCTCGCGCAACAGCAGTCCGACTCGTGTGCAGTGATATAGTTTTTTGCCCCCATCATCATGCCCCCTCGCAAGAACAAACTTATCACCCACCAGATGAAGCTGGAGGTCATCAAAAGAAAAGGAAAAGGAGAAGGAAACTCAGCCATCGGTCGAGCAATGGGTTTAGCGGAATCGACAGTTAGAACAATCTGGGCTAACCGAGAAAAGATCAACACCATCGTGAAGTCCTATGGTGCTGCCATGATGGACCAACGTTGCAGGAGCAACAATCCAGCTATGGTGGTCATGGAGCGATACCTGGCAGCATTCCTAGCCCGCAAACACCGTGAGCAAGTCCCGGTGGATAAGGCCTATATCAAACAGCAGGCTAAACTCTTCTACACCACCGCAAGTGCTAGGACAAAGTCTGGCCAGAATTTTAATTTTAAGGCATCCAACGGTTGGCTCCATGGCTTCATGAAACGGAAGGACCTAAGGAACATCAAGGTGTCCGGAGAACGTGGGTCTGCAGATGTGGTGGCAGCCGACACATTTCCTGGGGTGTTGAAGACCATAATCGAGGATGGTGGCTACACAAAGGATCAGATTTATAATGTGGATGAAAGTGGCTTGCAATACAAGTGTATGCCAAAATCTACATATCTTGCCAAATCTGTGAAACAGGCAAAGGGCCGCAAGATAGACAAGTCAAGGTTCACTGTCATGTTTACTGTGAACCTTTCCGGCAGCCACAAGATGCGGCCTGTAGTGGTGCACACAGCTGCCCACCCTAGATGTTACAAGAACCTGCGCGACATGAATGACACTGGAACTTATTGGTACAAGAGCGCTAATGGGTGGATGACTAGTGCCATTATGTCTGACTGGCTTGTCAAGCAATTTGTTCCTGACGCCCGCCTCAAATGCCAACAACTAGGCCTACCTTTCAAGGCCCTGTTATTGATGGACAACGCCCCTTGCCACCCACACTATTTAGAGACTCTACATCCCGACGTACAGATTGTTTTCATGCCACCAAAAACAACATCTCTCATACAGCCACTGGACCAAGAAGTCATATCGAATGTGAAGCTCTTTTACCAGACACGACTCTACAATTATCTACGCCAGAAGACAGAGAGCAATGAAGAGATTTTGGCTATGCAGCAGGAGTTCGCATCATCGTCTGATGAGGAACAGGCACCCCAGGCAGAGGCACCCCAGGCAGCGGCACCCCAGGCAGCGGCAGCAGAGGTACCCCAGGCAGCGGCACCCCAGGCACCACAGGCAGAGGCAGAGATGACGTTGACACACTTCTGGCGTGTTTTTACCATCAAATACGCAATCGACTTCCTTCTTCTAGCATGGGCTGATATAAATGATGCCACAATTAATCATGCCTGGCGAGCACTTACTCCTCATTTATGTGCTCCCAAGGCCAACAAAGTCCAGTCAGTCACCGAGGCAGAGGCAGAGGCAGTTCAAGCGGCCCGCGCAGTGGCTGGTTTCGGGGCAGTGACAGCCGAGGAGATTCGTGAGGTTATTGAGGCAGGTGAACAACAGACTCAAGGTGACACAATTGAGCAGATTGATGCCGAAGATCAAGCACATCAAGCACGACAACCCAACAACGACGTTAAACCAGCCCCTGCACCTGCTAACATGGATCTGTCTGTAGGTAAACTGAGCGAAATCTTGGCTTTAGTTGACCAACTCAAGGAAGGATTTCGCTCGGTGGAGCAGTGCCCTGTGAGAACACATGAAGTCCTGCTGGGCGTTGACAGTGTTTTCCGCTTTTATTCTGACAAACATCATCAGGAAGTCAACAAGAGGAGACAAACTTTAATGACAAGATTCCTTGCCCGCCAAGAACCTCAACAAGAAGATGATGACGAACCCCAACCTTCGACCTCGGCAGGCTCGGCTGCTCAGGTTGACATGCCCGACGATGATTTTGGTGGCTTCATGAGGGAGGTTCAGGTGGAACAAAGGCGCCTGGCCCTCAACAGAGTGCTAGATGCCAGGGATAGTTCGTCGGACGATGATGATGCCGGGGCCGGGGCACATTAGCTGAACTCGCCCTGCCTCGGAGGGGGCCTGCCTCGGAGCCCCCACCCTTCATATCTACAGTTACTGTTAATTTTAAGGTGAGTTTATTATTATTGTTATATTTTCTTATGATTTGGATGTTTATGTATACATATATGTACCTTTTGTGGCAATTGACGGAGATAAATAGGCCTAAAGTAGACAACTTGGAGTCAGTGCCGCCCATATCGATTTATTCCCATATAATACTCTATTGCTAATACGTGAATTTTCATTCCGCGCCCTCGCGTGTCGCCCATATTCTCGCGTATTGGCAGGCCAGACTGTACCCATATTCCTCACCAAGCCCTCTATAACCCATCATCTCCAGAACTCGCCCCCACAACATCCTGGAGGGTGGTCAGAACCTTAGGCTCTGACCACCTCCCGATCATTATCACCACCAAAACCAGACTCACCCCAGCTAGCCACAAACACACATACACCAATTATAAAAGAGCTAACTGGGAAGCACTTCACAACTCTAAACAGTACACCCATTACTAACATCAACAATGCTGTACACATACTCAATAAAACTATCCAAAATGCTGACAAGAAACACATTCCAAGAGGTAACAGAAAAAGACACAACCCCAACTTTACTCCAGAAATTCAAAACCTCATCAGACAACGCGACATACTGAAACACTCCCCAGCACCCCACACACAAGACATCACACAACAAATTCAAGCACTCAACACCCAAACTAACAACAAAATACAAGAACAACAAAAACTAAATTGGAATAACTTCCTACAAACACTTGATCACAAAACAAACCCCAAAAAACTCTACAAAACACTAAACAGCATCACACTTTCCAACAGCAACACAACACAATCACATGCTGCAATCACAACAACAGACTCTACTCCTTCATGTAAACAACAAGCAAACACTCTCATCAATCACTTCTCACATGTCAGCCACCTAAAACCTCACAAAGACGACCGACGTGTCATCCGACGTAAGAGACAATTCCCCACAGACCCTGACTATACGCCCTTCACCAATCACCAGACAAAGCATATCATCAACAATCTCAAGCACTCACCCGCCTGTGGCCTAGACAACATAAGCAACATACACCTCAGACACCTGGGACCACAAGGCATACAAGCACTCACTAACATATCAAACTACAGCTATTCACACAACACAATACCAGACATTTGGAAGCATGGTATCATCATCACATTCCCCAAACCCAACAAAGACCCCACGCTACCCTCCTCGCACCGCCCCATCACACTCCTTTGCTCCCCCTCCAAAGTCATGGAACGCCTAGTATTACAACTAATTACACCTGACCTACCCCTAGCTCCAACACAACATGGCTTTAGGCCACTGCACTCCACAAACACTCTTCTCACAGACCTTACACAAAGAGCTTTTGACGGCATCAACTCAGCTAGACCACCACACAGATCACTATTAGCCACACTCGACATTAGTAAAGCCTTCGATGCCATCCCCCGCCACAACCTAACAAACAAAATCTACAACACAAACATGCACAACAACACAAAAAGGTGGCTGGCCAACTTCCTAGAAGGCAGATGTGCACACGTATCTTTTCCCGGTCAGTCATCTAAAATCAGAAACTTTCCAAACGGAGTCCCACAAGGATCCGTCCTATCGCCCGCACTCTTCAATCTGTACATGCACGATATAACTACACCCAATACGCCCCAAATAAACTTAGCCTCCAATGCAGATGACATAACACTCACATGCACACACCATGACCCAAAAAGAGCAACAGATCTCCTTCAATCCTATCTCAACACACTACATGGCTGGTGCACTACAAACAGACTTAATCTAGCCCCAGCCAAATCCACCGCAACCCTGCTCACAAGTTGGACAGGAGAACACGAATACATCCCTCAACTCACCATAAACAACACACCCCTAACACATACACACACACCCAAAATCCTAGGAGTAACATATGATACTCATATGACATTCAAACAGCACACCACAAACATTAAAAAGAAACTGACACCCAGACTTAATGCCCTCAGGTCACTTGCTCACACAAAATTTGGACATAACAAAGAAACTACCACCACAGTATATAAACAATACATAAGATCAGTGATGGAATACGCAAGCCCAGCCTGGGCTTCTAACCTAGCTGAAACACATCATAAGACCTTACAGACTATTCAAAACAAAGCCCTGAAGATCATTACAGGCTACACAGCTACTGCACCCACAGATCACCTACATCAAGAAACCAAAATCCTCAGTCAAAGACCATCTGGACATGAGAGGCACTCAATTCCTGGCAGCAGCCTCCATGAACCAAGACCACCCACTAAACTACATGGCAACACACCCACAGACACCAAGAAATATCAATACAACACCCAGCACACGGTATCACACACAATTATTGTCCTCTCTCCCTCCCTGCCCACCCCGAACCAACTTCCAGAAGCACATCCATACTCATATCTCTCACCGATCCATCCACTCACTCACAGACAACACGCAGCTGCATGCACGACCTCCCGAAATCCATCCTTCCGAATCCTCCCTTCCTCGCGAGGACAGAGTCCACCTGGCCAGGCTGAGATGCGGACACCATCCAGCTCTCCTGAGCTATCAGAAGAGACTGGATGACTCCGTTGTCGACGCCTGCCCGAGATGTAACACAGCACCCCATACCATTAAACACATCATAGAAGACTGCATTTCACACAACCACTTACGCCAACAACACAATCTACACTCAATGAGAGCTCTGTGGGAAAGCCCGATCGTGGCCATGGCCTTCCTCAGGGACTCGGGGCTGTTCAGCCAGGCAGCTTAGGGAAGAACAACAACAAGAAGAAGAACAAGAACAACAACAACCAAAAACAGAAAGTCTAGTTGTTGTTGTTCCCCAGGCTGTCTGGCCGAACAGCCCCAAGGCCTCGAGCAAGGCCAAGGCCATAAACGAGCGCCCCCACAAAATCCTCCCTGCTTACCACTAACAAAGCCCGGGTGATCGAAGCCACTCCAAGGCAGGGAGCTGAGGAAACGCCCGGGAAACCAAAGCCCCACACAAGGCCCTGTGCCCCTCAGCAATTATGAAGGGAAAGTTGAGGGGCAAGGGAAAAATGTGACGCTTTGGCTCTCAATCTGCCAACTTCAAGGTTGGCAGTAGGGAGGTCAATCCACAGAAAAGATGCCGCCACTTGAGATCTAGAAGATATATAAGTAAAAGGAACAGTCAGAGTAAGCTATGGGTATGGCAGAGATCGCTCAGTTCTCACTCGGATAGACCAGTCTAGTAGGCAGGTTTACTTTTATAAAGGACTAAATATATGATGCTTGGACAATTATAGGTACCGCATAAAGAATGAACAATATAGTTCACATAATTTATTGCAATTCTTACATACATAGGTACCCGTTATATAATATTGTATCATAAGAACATAAGAAAATGGGAGTCTGCAAAAAGCCGATCGGCCCATACAATGCAGATCCCTGTCACACCCAACCCCCAATTATAGGCCCAACTCACTAATACCTTGAGTACTGCCCCCACCAAAATGGTCAGGGATTAACACAAGATTACGGGGGTCTGCTGAGCGCCGATTGGCCCACACCTGGTAGAGCCCCCTCACACCCAACCCATCTCGTCCATATGCCTATCTAATTTTATCTTAAAGCTCCCTATCGTTCTTGATCCCACTATATCACTTGGTAGCCTATTCCACCCATCTACAACTCTGTTACCAAACCAATATTTGCCTATATCTTTTCTGAAACAAAATTTATCTAATTTGAAACCATTTGTACGAGTTCTTTCGCTATCACTGAACTTTAGTACATTTTTCATGACCCCTTTATTAATCCCACTTGAATACCTCTATCATATCCCCTCTAACTCTGCGTCTCTCTAACGAATGTAAGCCTAATTTCTTCAACCTTTCTTCATACGAAAATCATCTAATCACAACTCCTGTTGTATGCTTCCATATGGATAGGTCCTTAAGACCGCTTCATCAGATTTTATTCGCCCAATTAGCCTACTACCCAGGTAAGAAAATTCACGACATTACATTGTACTTGCTTGTATTTTTGGCTTGGAATCCTCATTTGGTGACCATTATTATCTATCTATTTGAGGCATAGGCCTATTTCCTGAAATAAGTCTTGCAATTGACGAGGATGGGTGTGAATGGGATATGCCGTGTGTGGGCCAGTCAGCTCTGCAGACTCGTTATCTTATGTTCATATATGGAAGTACTGTATTTCAAGTAGGCCTAGGCCTAGCCCAATCAGGGAGAACATGTTAGTCCCTATTTATAGCCTACTTTAGTAGGGTAGGCTGGTTAGGCCTATATTTTTTAATCCAATAGGCCTAGCCTATGTTAAAATAGCCAACAATAGGGTACCTAGGTTAACAAGTCCCAGATATTGAAAGAAAAAGTGGTAAAAATTGAAGAGACCTCGGACAGCCTTTTAACTAGGCCTAGGCTAGGCCTATAATTATGTTTTGTTAGGTTAGGTAAAAAGGCTGTCCAAGGTCTCTTCAATTTTTACCACTTTTTCTTTCAATATCTGGGACTTGTTAACCTAGGTACCCTATTGTTGGCTATTTTAACATAGGCTAGGCCTATTGGATTAAAAAATATAGGCCTAGCCTACCCTACTAAAGTAGGCTATAAATAGGGACTAACATGTTCTCCCTTATTGGGCTAGGCCTAGGCCTACTTTAAATACTTCCATAAATGAACATATATAACTAGTCTGCAGAGCTGACAGGCCCACACACGGCAGATCCCATTCACACCCATCCTCGTCAATTGCAAGACTTATTTCAGGAAATATGCCTCAAATAGATAGATAATAATAGTCACCAAATGAGGATTCCAAGCCAAAAATACAAGCAAGTATAATGGAATGTCGTGAATTTCCTTACCTGGGTAGTAATTGGGCGAATAAAATCTGATGAAGCGATCTACAAGTTGTCAAGGCTGGCCGACATAGGCCTCAGGTGAAGGTGCCTGTACAACGGCTCCTGTCAAGTTCAACATCGTCATTGAAGATATATCGAAAGTCTTTGGAAATGTGCTAATTGTAACCCATATTAATATATATTAATAGTTTCGTACATTATCCAATTGATTTGCATTAAAGAATGTCTTCTGTAACCTTTAATTTATGAATTGAAACAATAATACAAATAATAAAATTCAATTAGCAAACGAAGGGATCCGACGACCATCGAAGAGAAGGGTCGAAGGTCCTCTTCAGATTCCAATAATATTGGACGTAAACGGTCGCGGCGACCGTTTACGAAAGCATTCGCTCAGCCAAACAAATCCCCCAAAATGTTTTTATACTATGAATTTTGAAAGGAAGGATACCTTCGAGGGAAGGGAATGTTTGGTACTGCGGGCCTGTATTCCTTATTAGCTGCTTGGTGAAAAAGAGATCAGGTGTGAAGAAACTGCCCATCCGTCTCATCTTTATAAGCTCATTCACTTAAAATCACTCCTCAGGAGTCAGACCTCATTCCAAGTCTTTTCTTGGTCTGTCCACATCTTCCCCTCCATCCACTTCTATACAGTTCACCCAGTTTGCTCCACATGGTCCATCCAATGCAGCCAGCCCATATGTACGATATCAACATGGTACCTTAATGATGCATTCTACAGTAAACCAATTCGTCGTCTTAACTCGGCTCTTTAGTCAATCTTTTAGGGTAGAATTGAACTTTATTTCACTATAACTATTTCAACATGTTCAAGTCCACAGGTATCCTCTTCCTTAACTGTCCACATCTCTCTGCCATACAGCATCACACTTAATACACACAGGGTACATAACTTCTCCTTTATGTGTAGGGAGAGTCCCCTTGTTGTCAATAAGGGTATCAGTATAAGTTCCTTGAACTTTTTCCACATTCTCCTAACCCTCATTATGAAACTACCCTCTGCACAATTCCCAGCAGCAATAATGTCATCCAGGTAACCAAAGGACCAAATTGACTTCATAAGAGCAGCAAAATATGAGCAACTTTAATTTCCTCATTTATATATGATAAAACAAACAAAAAATTACCCTCAATGAAATTGAAAGAGAGCTCATAATAAGAAAGGCCCTCTTCATATTTGTTTAGGACTTATTCATTTTTGTCATTAGAGATAGCCAAGGTTGATATCATGGGGATAGGACAAGTTATGAGTGCATTATTCAAACCAAGGATTTATTCATAATCCAGGTACCGGTAGTTTATAAACAGATGGAATGATTTTGATAATTTACCAGTAGAGATACTTGTAACTATTTTTTTTATAACAACATCCTATAATATATACAAGTTCCAAAGACAGATCTCCAAGTCCTGTTGTCAACTCTTTCTACTCTTGGCTCAGTTTGACATGTATTAAAGTTTAAATTAACCACCTCACTTAGCATTTCTCTCACACCACTACGATTTTTATGTGCCTCATCTCCTCACACACCGAACCCTATTTTCATACAGTGCATGGACCAGACAAGGTTCTTCAGAGTATTACCATTACCCTCTCCTTTTACTATCACCTTTGTTTTTACCACATTCTCAAATCCCTGGCCTCCACTTCCTAAATATTCCATTGTCAGTACCCTCCATTCTGATCTGCCATTAATAACAATGATCTAATGCCAAAAATAGAATACTATGCATTAACCTTGATATACCCTGGTAATTGTTAGAAAGCACAATATAGTCGGTTTCTTTTCAATTGACAGTAAATTGCAAAGTTCCCATCAATATTTCTCAGTTATTGTGAAGATTATTTAGTGAAATATGGTGCTAATTATATAAATGTGGATGCAGAGACATATCAGTTTCATATTTGTCCATTAAGTATCGAGAGAACAGCTGCTAAGGGATTCAATTTGTCGTCAGCTGTAAAGAAACAGGGTATAGGGTCCAGGGCCAAGATTTATGAACTAAGTAAATCAAAACTAATACAAACAAACAAAAGTGACCACAATTGAGAGGAGATACAAAGGAATTAACACCTTAGGGGATAATGAATTTGGATTTTCCGCCCATGTGTGGTCACTTTGACTTGTTGTTGGTTAGTAAAACCGGACTCAGGCTGGTGGCCATTCGACTCATCTGCCAATAGCACCAGGTGTAATATACTGCACTACCTTTAATCATGCCAACTCTTAACTCATGGTATATCCAGACATGATAACTGTCCTTAAGTGCAGTGACCCATCTCCTGAAGAACAGTTAGAGACTGCATAAAATGCAGATCACTGTATTGGTCTGATTTAACCCTTAAAGAGCGGCGCGCAACATAAGTCGAGTTAAAAAAACTGGCAAAAAACGGGTGAAAAAGGGTGGAAATCGAGTGAAAATGGGTGGGATAGTAATGATCCATACGTCCGACATCTGTGGCCTCCCGGCCCACACTAACTCCAGTTCCCCCACCGCGCGTGAGGATGACAGTGTAACCAATAGTTCGCTAAAAGTGAGCAATGTAGCAAAATCAGCTAAACTTCCATCTTCGAGGTAACACTGTCACTGTCAGTGACCAGTTCACTGCTCAATAGGTGGCATTCTGAGAGTGAGGGTCTGAGTCTGGAGGGTGAGACGGTGAAGCACTTGAGCGAAGCAACCGGCCGCTTCAGTGATGGAGCTGCTTCGAGCCATGATGGTTGCTTCACATGTCTCACTCCCCAGACTGGAACAAGACCTCACGGGCTTCACCGTGTTGAGCGGTGGAATGTACAGGCTCTCAGCCTATGCCCGAGAGGGAGTAGTTGGAATATAGAAAAAAAAAAAAAAAAAAAAAAAAAAAAAAAAAAAACGAGTGCTACGTAGCTGTATGTGGCGTCATTGTGGAGCGATTTCCACCTAGTTTTCGGCGCAATACAGTTCCTTTCATACTGATGGTTGATATAGCAGTCAGAATGGCCTGAAAAGGCCCAAAACGGCCACAGAGGGCCCGCTAGACAAGGGTAAGGTTTAATACAGTTCCAAAATACTGTTGAGCTTCAATTAGCAATAACTGTATAGTCACTCTCAAATGCTCTTCCCCACCTTCATTACTGCAACTTTAAATTCCTCAGTTGATGATGATGTATTTTTTACCACCATACACTCCCTGCTCAAGAGCTGGGCTAGGGTGGGTGTCCTGATGTTTCAAGGACTTCAGTGGAGTTGCCACAGATTGCTAGTTCACTACAGCACTGTCGTCTGCCAATAACGCACACTGGCTGGCCGGAGCCTCGAACTCTCGATTTGCCGACGAGTGATATACCAACCGTGCTACGGCCTATGGCCGTAAACTGAACCAAGCTCAAAATAAAAAGGCCCTCTTCATATTTTTTAAAGACTTATTTATTCTTTTCATCAAAGAGGTGGGCCAAGGTTGATACTACAGGACAAACATTTATTAGTGCATATTTCAAACAAAGAATATCTATTCTAATTTGGTAGTTTATAGACGGATGGAATGGTTTTGATAATTTACCACTAGAGATATTTGTAGCTAAAATTCTTATAACAACATTCATCAACAGTAGTAATATATTTGTACCGGTAGTAATTTTTTTGTAGGAGCAAGCCTGAAAATATCTGATTGAACAAATTACCTGGGGTAACAAACTGCAGCTTTTATCGTCAACTTTTGATTGCAAACATTTAGGGGATCTATTGCACTGGTATCAGAAGCTATACTGAAGATAGATGAATTTAGGTGACAGATTAAATATAAAACAGCATCTTATATGCTGCCAAGCCAGCCAGTGTTGACAATAAAAGTTGAGGGAAAAAGTGTGTGCGTGCTATCGGCTTGACTCTTCCTCCTTACCTTCCATGCCTCCTATCTGTTCAGCAATTTTCTTGAGGTCGGATCCTCCCACTAGCCCACAGGTCACCTTATCCTTCACATGGCTCAGAAACTCGTACATTTCTGGCACGATCACCTGAAAATAATGTAGATATGAGTAGGCTATTCTCCATGATCATGTAACTGAGAGAATTTGAAAAAGTATAACTACAGTATATTCGTTCTTTTTCAAGCCTGATCTACTGTACTGTGCAGATAGTATAAATAATAGTTACCGGTGTACAGTTTAAATATATGTAATCAGCAGACATGGAATGCCTTCACATGACAGTATAGGCTATGTTATACTGTATTATTTGTCATTATGGTGTAAATAGGCTGGACGGAATAAGTAATAGGGACGTGAAAAGGTCTTTTGGAATGGGAGAGGGAACTCTGGGTATGCAAAGTGGTTGCTTAGATTAGGAGAATTACGTTGAGATCGTATGGTTATTAGTTGAAAATGGATGACAGCAGAATGCCTAAAAAGACACAGTACACTACAATCAAGTGAGTAGTATAGCTTGCAGTGAAATATCTTCAATGCTTTGGGATAAGAAAGTGGATCAATATACAGTAATAGGCAAGAGGCTTCTATGCAGTGAAAATATCATTGTGGAGCGAGCCAGCGAGATCCGTTTGGATAAAGTAGACTGGAGGCATTTCTGTTTTAGGCATCCTTAGCTATCATAGTCTATCATAGATCTGCTGGGATTGTGGAGTCCCGAATTATGCTTCCCTTTCATTTAATCCAATACCCACTTCAAATAGATTTTCCTTTCCTGAATTTATACCTTCCCCTCCGCGACCAACAACACCACACCACCTCATCTCACCCGTAGCTAACACCATCCCTAGACTTAGGCAAGACCTTGACTATTCCTCCCCTACACATAACAGACTGCATGACTTGACCTCCCCGACACATCAGCAACCCTACTATTCCACACTTAATCATTCTACCTTCCAGACCCATTTATCTATAAACCCCATAGCACCACCCAACTCCTTAATTACCCTTAGCTCCCCCTCTAACACAACCACCTCAGAAAACTCCCCTAATAGAGAGCTTTCCACCCTCAGAACCCTCATCATCAACTTCCGCAGCATTATCAACAAAAGAGCCGCTTTTCACCACACCCTTGAGACTTATGACCCTGACATCATTATAGGGACAGAGACTTGGCTCAACCCTGACATTTCAGACAGTGAAGTCTTCCCGATGTCCCTATACCGGTACCATGACTTTACATAGAAAAGACAAGACAGAACGGAGACCACGGTGGGGTCATGATAGCGACGATGCCGGGACTAGTCATAACACCAGCCACCGAACTTAGCGCGGACGCAGACATTTTATGGATTAAAACACAGATACAGGGATGCAGGACACTTTATATAGGATCATTTTACCGGCCCCCTAACAGTAACGTAGATTACCTGCAGTCTCTTGACGAATCTTTATCTTAAATTGATCCCTCCAAGAACATATGGCTGGCTGGAGACTTCAACTTACCGGACATTAACTGGACAGCTTACGGAACAACAGAAATGGTGACCATAAAGGCAACCTAATACTACCACAGACTGACAGGAGACTAGATGGTCCATTAAATGTCAGTGGATGATATGTTCTAAAACAGCATTTCCCAACCTGGGGGGCATTTGACAATGCTAGGGGGGGGGGTGCAGGATAATCAAAGTTCAAAATAGGGCTAGGCCATTCAAATGCATACAATGTAATCCCAAAGATATGTATGAATAAGAAACTTTGATAGGAAAACTTAACCATCATTCCAAGCAACCACATGTAGAGTTGACATAAAACCATTAATCAGTTTTAATCGTTACATACAGATTGGTTAATTTTTCGCCCTTTTTACAATAACTTGCATTTTAATCATCCATATGGAATGGGGGGGGGGGATCATGAATACAGTCCTGACCAAAGAGGGGCGCAGTGCTAAAAAGGTTGGGAACCCCTGTTCTAAAATTTTGCAAGGAACTTAGGTACCGGTAATCGAAACAGGTCTATAGTTAACAGGGAGGGTTTTGTCTCCGGATATGAAAATAGGAGTCACGTTTGCCAATAGCCAGTCATGGGAAAGTTCTCCGGTGTCAATGGTCTGTGAGAATATAACCTGCAGGATAGGGGCAAGAATGGCAGCATTCGCCTTGAGTATCCTGCAGAGTATATTGTCTGGTCCAGTCGCTTTGTTAATGTCTACCTCAGATAAAAGTTTCTCGATTCCACGGGAATGTATAGTCAGTAGGTATAGATGGGTGTGGTGATGGTGACAGTTCCGGCAAGTCTGCTTGTTCTTGTATAAAAACTGAATGGAACTGCGAATTAAGTGCATGTGCTTTGTCCTGTGGAAGCATGACCAGAGAATCGTTGTTGTTGTTGTTGTTGTTCCCCAAGCTGCCTGGCCGAACAGACCCAAGGCCCCGAGCAATTCCAAGGCCATAACCGAGCGCCCCCACAGAACCCTCCCTGCCGACCACAATAAAGCCTGTGTGACCGAAGCCACTCCATGGCTGGGAGCTGAGGAGGGTGCGGTACACCTGAACTCTACATTCTTGCCAGAACTTAGCCTACAGCAAGGATGTAGTTTTCGGGCGTACAGCCCGCCTTGTTTACACTACGCGGACGCTCGCGATCTAGCCTATCATGTTCCCATCAATTTTGACTGCGTGAGATTCAATAATAGGTTGAGGGGGGGGGGGTTTACCCCCTCATCCCCCCATGACTAGGCTAGGCTAGGTTATTCTAATTTCTTGTACCGTAGCCAATACTTACTACCGAAACTACCACTAATGATTTCTCAATATTTAAAGGCTATTAGCCTATAGAATAAGGATGTTGCAAAGATCATAGGCTATTAAAAACAATTTCAACCTAGGCCTATACTTCTCCCTATTGACGACAGTGAAACTCTTATTAAGCCTCTTACTGTTAAAATAGATGCCGATTTCAATAAATCATGGGGGGGGGGGGAAAGGGTAAATTTTTATAATTGCACCTAGCCTATACGAGCAAAACAAAATATTATTGTATTTAACAGGAAGGTACGACGAGGTAAGTGATGTGGTATAGACTGTGGTGTCAATATGCGGATATGGATTATAAAGGCATTCGGGTAGAATGTAGAGTTCGGGCGTACCGCCAGCCTTGTGTACACTATGCAGACCAGCGTCGTTATGCTTGCCATCATGTTCCCGTCTATTTTGACTGCCTTTGGAAAGTTTGGATACAATAATATGTTGAGGGGGGGGGGGGGGGGCCCTCACCCCCCAATGACATATTGTCATCATCATATATAGGCTATTGCCAGCAGGGGCAATAATCGAAACAAATCGCCGTCAAAATAGACGCGAACTTAACCACGGCGATCGACAGATGTAAACATATGGGGGGGGGGGGGGGGGGGGTTTGTCGGACGTTTGCAATCATGTTCCCGTCTATTTTGAATGGCATTGGATACAATAATATGTTGAAGGGGGCATTGCCCCCCCCCTCACATATTGTCATCATCATATATATTGCCAACAGGGGGCAAATAACCGAATAAAATCGCAGTCAAAATAGGCTAGACACGAAGTTAACCGCGGTGATCGCCCCATGTAAACAATGACAACCGTACGCCTGGAATCTACATCCATCCCGGGCATTCTGCCCCCTCTGACAAAAGTCTATCAATCTACAGTAGGTGTGACACGGATTTTACAATGTTTCAGAGAGACATTAGCCGAACCTAACAACCTTACCTAACCTATCCTAGTATTAGCCTATAGGTAGGGGCTGCCCGGCTGCCACCCCTGCTGGTTGGGTAAAACGGTAGAAATCCAGTTGGGGTGGACGGTAGAAATCCAGTTGGGGTGGAGTGACTAACCGTAGATTTTCGTATTTTCGTAAGGGGGTCAGAGGGGGCGGAATGCCCTTATAATCCATTTCCGAATATTGCCACCTAGGCCTATACCACATCACTTACCTCGTCGTACCTTCCTGTTAAATACAATAAAGTAGACGTGCCGTTTTGCCCAAAATCAAAACGGCATACCCAACTCTGCGATGGGTTACCATCATCAATCACAATCAACATAATCACTACTACTGCCATCATCACTACAACTGCCACAATCATCACAAGTACTGTCATCACCATTACTATGATCATCATCACTACTACTCTCACCATCATCACTGTCCATTGTCACTACCATCTTAATCACTACTATCATCATTGATACTACAACTATCAACCATCATTACTAATATCATCACCACCATCTTACAATCATCACTACTACTATAACCATCATCATTACAACTGTCACAAATATTACCATCATTTATCCTACTGTCACCATCATCACCATTACTATGATCTTCATCACCACAACTATTGTCATCATCACTACAAATTTAACCATCATCACTACTGCCATTATTATCACTACAACTATCATCATTACTTGTCACCATCATCACTACTATTATGACCATCATTACTACTACTAGTACTGTCACCATCATATCTACTACTGTCATCATCATCAATACAACTACAACCATCATCACTACTATTATCACCATTATCACTACTATCACCATCAATCCAAATATTACTACCATCACTTCTAATGCCAACTGAACTAACTTAACCTAGCAAATGCGTAGCAAGATGTTTTCGCCCCCAGAACGCCATCTTGGCCGGGGGGGGGGGGGGGGGGGTGTCCAGGAAGGGGGGGGGGGGTAAAACCATATGTTGGACCTAAAATCATAACTATTGCATAAATTAAAAAAATCTTTTTTGACCGACGTTCGCATTCACGCAACAAATGTTTGTGTGAAATTTGGTGAAAATCCGTCCAACGGTCTAGGAGTTCCAAGACAGACGGACAACGACAACAACGCCGACGACAGACATTTTTTTCGTGTGGTACCCACTATACGGGGGGGGGGCGATACCAAACTCTGCTTACGCAGAGTTGATAAAGTAGACGTGCCGTTTTGCCCAAAATCAAAACGGCATACCCAACTCTGCGATGGGTTACCATCACCACTATTAATACCATCATCACTACTACTGCCATCATCACTACAACTGCCACAATCATCACAACTACTGTCATCATCACCATTACTATGATCATCACTACTACAATTACAATCATCGCTACTACTCTCACCATTGTCACTACCATCTTAATCACTACTATCATCATTGATACTACAACTATAAACCATCATTACTATCATCACCACCATCTTACAATCATCATTACTACTGTTAACATCATCACTACTACTATAACCACCATTATTACTACTGTCACAAGTATTGCCATCATGTATCCTACTATCACCATCATAACCATTACTATGATCTTCATCATCACTACAACTTTCAATATCATCACTACTACTCACCATCATCACTAATACTCACACCATCGTCACTACATCATAACTACTACTGTCATCATCAATAAAACTACAACCATCATCACTACTATTATCACCATCACCACTATTATCACCATCAATCCAAATATTACTACCATCACTTCTAATGCCAACTACAGTAAACTAACTTAACCTAGCAGATGCGTTACTTATATAGCGCCCGTATCTCCTCCTTCGAGGATTCACAAGCGCGTGGCTTTCTTTAGTCTACCAGAGACCATTACCCATCCCCCTTGCTCATGGGGAGATGGTAACCGCCGGCTGTATCACAGAAAAACTTTTCAATCTGAGCGGGGATTGAACGCGAGACCTTCAAGATGGGAATCAGGCACGCTATCAACTGAGCCAGCCGGACGGCTGGGAAATTGAGGGGTAAAAGACGAAAATAAGGGGTAATATTAGCCTAACCTAACCTAGTATATTAGGTGGGGGCTGCCGCCCCCACACCCCCGCTGGTTTGGTATTTAATTAATAAAAGATTGTCGGTCGCCAAAAAAAACTTGAATGAAGTCTACATTAGTGGCAAATGAGTGCAACGCACTGCCCCAGTATGTAGTCGATTCTGAATCAACAAGGGAGTTTGAAAGTAATCTTGATAAAGCATGGGAAAGACAAGATTTGAAGTTTGATTATAAAGCAAAAATACAAAATAGTAAAAATGTTGCGTCTGCTACCGCCGCCGCCAACACCGTGAACGACCGCAGCAGTGCAAGTACTGGTACTGAGCTGGATACACAGGCCTAGTTTGCCTTTTTCCAGAGGATCTACTGTAAGTAAGAAACTGAAAGAAATTTACTCCGCAATCTTCAGCTTTGGCTGTGGATAACAGGAGGTAAATATTAACTTTTTCACAGTACAGTACTGTAATTGAAAACGTTTTTTCCGGAGATTCTAATTAATGACAACCACTGTAGCCTAGGCTATAATGATGAAAACTAGCTAAAAAAAAAAAAAAAAATCACGAAATAAAAGTTGGCCAGTTTCCTTGATAGGCCTAAATGGCTAAATACCAAAAAAAGTATAGGCCCTACTACCTAGGATTAGGCTATTTAGCCCACTCTGAAAATTACTTAGACCTACATCTGAGTGTTTTAAGATCGTTGGATAGGATAGGCTAATGGGAGGAAGAAAAAAAATCCGGGGATTGTAGGACTAGGCCTAATTTCGGTTCAATGTTATTTTAATACCACAATTTTTGTTGATATATTTGACGATAAATATTGAATCTATATGCTCTAAAGATCATAAGATTTTTGTTTAACCCTCTGCAAAACCTAATAAAAAAGTATGGTACTAAAATGTCTTTTTTGTAATAATGTTGTCAATACAGTACTTCCAGTTATCGATAGCTCTAAAGATCATATGAAAATGTGTTAAACCCTCGGAAAAACCTAATATAAAAGTAGGCCTATGGTACTAAAATTTAATTTTCGTAACAAGGTTGTCAATACGGTACTTTCCCGTTATCAATGTACAGTACAATCAAAGCTGAAGATTGCAGAGTAAACACTGTAGACTTCATCGACTTTCTTTCACCTTCATATATTCGACAGCCAATTTTTTTTTTTTATTTACGAAGGGATTAGACCTAGCCTAGTACTCAACCAGCGAGGGAGTGGGGGCAGCAGCCCCCACCCATAATACTAGGTTAGGTTAGGTAAGGTTGTTAGGTTAGGCTAATGTCTTTTCAAATCACTATCGGGGTCGTGTCTCAACATCGATCAATAGGCCTAATGGGGCAAATAGGTTTTCCCGAGATTTCTAATTAATTACAAACACTATATAGGCCTAGCCTATTGATGCAGTAGCATTCAAGGAGACTACTGCAGGACTCTTCTTCTTCTTCTTCTTACCTCTGACCGGGTATAGGCTATCCTAGTGTTTACTACCCTATACCCCTTTGAAAGGACATTAGCCTAACCTAACAACCTTACCTAACCTAACCTAGTATTATAGGTGGGGGCTGCCGCCCCCACACCCCTGCTTTGACTTAGATTTTTGGGTTATTGTCTGTGAAGTGGGTATTTTTCAATTTGTTGATAACGAAAATCCTCCATGCGGACTAAATGGAGAAAAATATGGCGAATCTATTGGTGCCTATTTTCCCTAATAAATTGTGATAACATTCAAGACCTCTTTCGCCGCCTTATTAGAAATAATTTATTAGGGAAAATAGGGACCAATAGACTCGCCATATTTTTCTCATTATAGTCCGCATGGAGGAATTTCGTTATCGACACTTGAAAAAACCCGATTACACCGAAAAATAACACAAAAATAATGTCCCGAACGTAAACAAAGCATTGCACCCAATGAATCCTTCGACCTGGGTCCTCTTCTTCTTGTTTTGAAAGATGCGGTGAGTGCGATTCACCCAATAAATGGCTTGAACGTTACTCACTAAAACTATATTATATTATATTATATTAGGGTTGGGTTGGGTTAGGTTAGGTTAATCTAATCTAATATAATATTTGTACATTTTGGAAGCGTGCATGGCCTCCCCACAATTTTCCTTACCTACTGTAAAAGCGCGATTCACCCAATAAATGGCGCCATTTGACGGAGTATCTTCAGATTAATGAATAATGGGTAAGTTAATGCAAATCCTCCACTCAAACCATGATAAACAACAATTAAACACTATATTCCCAGGAAAAAATAGGCTATAGGCCTAAAGAAACTTGGTAAATAAGTCGGCTCTAGCTGTCTTGAATGTTAGGCCTACCTAAATTTACACAGTCACACCACAGGATCTCATTTTTAACGGTAGTTTTGGGTTCCTATCATTCTAATTGCTTGCTTGCTATTCCAACCGGAAAATATTTTTTTTCTTGGCCTTTTTTTTTTTTTAGCATTAGCCTAACCTAACCAAAAAACCTAACCTAACCTAACCTAATAGCCCCCAAATACATTTAGGTTAGGTTAGGTTAATGCTAAAAAAAAAAAAAAAAAAAAAAAACCCAAAATAGGCCTAGCCTAGCCTAAAAAAAAAACAAGAAAAAATAATATTTTCCGGTGGATAAAAAGTATATAGGGTCAATTTAAAGATGATGTAATTAAATTGCTAAAAAATCGTTTCGATTGTTTTTATGTAGTTTAGAGTTGTGTAAGGGTGTTTTGATGTATGAAAATAGGCGTAAATGCATATTTACCCATTAAACAACAATCTAAAAACACGTCCCTTCACTCGCGAAAAATAACTATTTGGCCATAACCGTTTGCCGTTGGATACAAAATATGTAGAGGGGGGGGGGGGGCAAGCCCCCCCTCACCCCCCCAAGATTTATTGAAATTGTCATATATTTAAACAGTAGGGGGCAAAAACCAAATTTTCCCCAACGCTTCTTCTTCTTCGCGGCGGATGTAAACAAAGCCACCGCCTCTTGCGACGTAGGCGATATAGAGGATATTTTGTTTTTTTCAAGATCAGTAATAAATTTTTACGCGCATTTAGACACATATAGGAATGAAATACATGGTATAAGAAACCTGTAGGCCACGATAAAATCGATGTATGAATTTAATTACATCATCTTTATATTGTCCGTATATAGCAATGAAACCTAGAATGATAGGAACCCAAAACTACCCTTAGAAATGAGATTCCAGCTGTGGTGTGACTCGTAAATATTGACCATACTTTTTATCCACCATTTTTTTTTTTTTTTTAGCATTAGGCTAGGCTAGCCTAACCTAAATGTATTTGGGGGCTATTAGGTTAGGTTAGGTTTTTTGGTTAAGTTAGCCTAGCCTAGGCTAATGCTAAAAAAAAAAAAAAAAAAAAAAAATAATAATAATTCCGGTAAAAAGTATATAGCCTAGGCCTAGGCTAGGCTAGCAATGAAGCATAGAATGATAGGAACCCAAAACTACTGTTAAAAATGAGATCCCAGCTGTGGTGTGACTCGTAAATATTGACCATTGTGGCTCATAACGTCGCACTAGTGTCCTTGAATATTATCATTGATGCAAATGAACAATTTATTTTATAGGCCTAGGGTCTAGGCCTAAAACACTCGGAAAATTTGTGGTAGGCTAGGCCTATTAAAATAACATTTTCCCCTAATTTCAACTAGCCTACTGTAGCCTAGCCTATAATGATGAAAACTACCTAGGATAAAACCAAAAGGCAAAACCATGGGAAAATTAGTGGTAAGCCTAGGCCCTAGCCTAGTTTCGGGGGTAATATTTTCCCAGTAGCCTATGGGACACAGCCTGGCAGTATAGCCAGGCTTACAGCTCAGTTCACTGAGTTCACTAGGCTAGGCCTATCTCATTATGCTATTTTAAATTATGGACCGGTCACCAATCTACTTAAACTATATTCCAAGTTTCTGACATGACCAAGTGAAATGCCAATCTGAAATGAAGAAACAGTACCAGTAGGTGGTGGTTAGGCTAGGCTAATTAGGCTACTTTTAGTTGTGCTTTACAAACCTTTCTAGGGTGTGTTAGAGTTCCATCAATATCGAATAAAACTATAGGCCTAGTTTTGGGAATTTTTGCCATTCTAATGATTCGTCCGAATATCGAAGCCAATTTGGTGCGTCCTGCTCTCTCACCTTCCAAAAGGACACGTCAAATGTTGGCGTCAGCTCTCAGCTGTTTTTGGCAAGCCTGGCAAGGACTACGAATCTAATAATAGTGATTGTGTATCATTAAATATAATATTTTTAAGAGTTAACGTTCATTTTAACAAATAATTCCGATAATATTCAAGGACACTAGTGCGACGTTATGAGAAACAATTTATTAGGGAAGATAGGCACCAATAGATTCGCCACATTTTTCTCCATATAGTCCGCATGGAGGATTTTCGTTATCAACAAATTGAAAAATACCCACTTCACAGACAAATAGGCTACAAACAAAAAATCTAAAGCTTCATTTTGTGTTACCACCACTGATAAGCCATTGGGCATTTGGCAGAAAATGCCAAAAATTATCAGTGATATCCGAGACATGTTTTCATGCAGTGTTCTCATCGTCCAGCATATTACTGCTTCATATTCATCAGCCAACTTAAAATAGCCCTATATAATATTTAATTATCACTAGAACAAGAAGTCTTCTGGAGAAATAGGGCAAATTTAGACAAAAATGCAAGATAAACTAAATCACAAATGTATGCTAGAATAGCATTGACAAATCGCTAGATAGTCACCAGACACTAAAACCTTGTATGTCACTAGAAAACATATGTTGAAGTATCTAGAATAATCTTTAACAATCTAAACATCTCTCCAATTCCTTAAAATAGGGAAACTAAAATGCCACAGGAACGAAAGGACCGGCGTCACAGGCCGGATAGCTATAAAGATCACCACACCAACTTCGTTGTCTCCCTTTCACATACCTCCACATATGTATACGTCTCTCCAATCACAGCCTTCTCGTATACAACCCACATTACTTTATTCCTTAACATTTGTATGTACCAACTAAGTATGTATTTAATTAAGGTACCAACCATGCATGCAGACTATACTATTTTCATTGTGTAGGTACGACGGCGATCTGAAGACACCTCAGTAAACCCTATGCCCCTCCCCCTGTTCTGGAGTCCACCACGACTGTCCGGTAATACGAACCTCAGCCGTGTGACTCGCCTAGTCATTCTGGGCAATTAGTTGTTTCAATACTCCCCAGCTCTCAACTTGAGATATTAATTGTTTCTTTGTTGTTAATCCGCCACTTAAGACACTCGACTCATATCGATTGTTATTAGTACTGGCGATAAATACTATGTTCATGTTTCACTAGGATTCTTAACCACATTTGTGTAGGATTTATCCTCAACCTATTATATACCCTATCCCTTGTGTGTTACTATTACTATTGCTTCAGACGAGAAAACATATCCCGACTACGAATCTATATTCGAGAGTTGGAGATCGAAATTATTATGTTGAGACGATTCTATAACTCCTCAAGATAGACGTTACCTGAATTAATATACCATCTACATGTCTATCTGATTACGTCAGCCCTGTACTTAGTTATATAACAATTATATGTTCCCAACCTTCCTAGTGCAACCTCCATTTCACTAGACAAGATAATAATAATAATAATAATAATAATATTTATTCAGTCAGCAATTTACAGAGTTGGTACCACATAGTTTGTTACAAATATGACATGTACCAGCCTTGCATAATTCCAACTAAGGATAGTAGGAGTAGTTCCGAGATTTAAATAGGCAATTACTCATTGATTTGGAAAAAAAACCCAGACCATCCCCAATTTCGTATGCGGGTCTGTGCTAGGAAATTGTCGTGCCGGACAATATCGTCGTATTAATTTCGCGTGAGTTTGGCTACGGGTCAAACTCGGTACAACCGCCTCAAAATTGTTACCCCATGAAAACTCGTTTTCTATGTATGCCCCCGATCCACAGAAAACTAACCTAACCCTGTGCTTGTACTAATCCATATCTGTTGATTTATATAATTAATAATATCCAATTTACATACGATCATCTCCAGAGAAGTGCAGGAAAACTACCTAGTCTCTCTCTCTCCATTATGAGATAGATCGATGTCACTCATGCATGTACCCATTCCTAAGTTAAAGAAAAAAGTGTTATTCACGCTACTCTGCTTAGTTACCGCGTGCCCAGTGGTAAACTTTTGAGCCATCCTGTCCTTTTGTCCTCTCCCCGTAGGCCTACCAACCCAACTTCACAAACCTTCCCCTCGCATGACGCCCATCAGGCTGTTTTTATATTCCGTGCCGAGTCAGTTCCAACTCGAACCCCAGTATACCGAGAGTGCAAACCTATTCTAGTATCTCGTTCACGATCCTCTAACTTAAGTAAACCACACT